>JALDNG010003788.1:45000-61543 GCA_024349245.1 Neodontobutis hainanensis
CACAAAGAGCCTCTGGCAGTTCCTGGGTGCTTCTATTTCTTTCCCTATAATGACGAATATTGTAAAGTCAATGAATTTAAACAGTGCCGTTAGAGCATAGACTATACAAAGTACATTGGGTATCATCCATGAATGTTTTCCTACAAAGCTTCTTAAATGTTCTTCTTTGGAGAATCTCTAAGGCTCTACGTGGGATTCATGAAGCATTCTCAAAAAGCGTGATTCATCTTTCCTGTGTGTGCAGAGTGTGTTGAGAGCAAGAGAGGGGGTGGAGGGTGAGGGGTGAGGAAATGCTACAGACTATAGAGACCAAATAGCGGAGCTGAAGCAAAAACTGTATCTTGCTATTGTTTTGTGCTGGTCTTTAAAAAAGAAATAATTTGTTACATTTTTGAAGTCTACAATCATTTTATTATATTTTGTTGTAATGTAATGAAATTAAAGTGACACTTTGTAACTTTTAGCCACTAAAGGTGTATATCCCTCTACAGACTGACTGTGTTGTTTGGTTTTGAGAGGAAACTAGCCAAAACCGGGAAGTTTTGAAGAAAAAAACATGGAGTAGAGTCATTTTAGTGCATTCTGTACGAATAAAACTCTGCTAGGGGCCAGTGTATTGACCTGTTTCAGCTTTCTGTGTTTGAGCTGCTAAACATGTCAGGAGAGGTCTGTGCGTCCCGGTGGCATGGAATTATCAATCATTTATATCAGAGTTTTCTGTGCAGCTGAGGGTACTGTGTCAGTGAAACAGGTATGATTCTAACAATTGTGTGTCTATGAATTCTTAAATAAATACAAGAATGTACATTTTGGGAATTTAAAATTACACAATGCTATTAGCTAAAAGCTCCTCCTTGAACCGCCTTATCGTGGTGGAGGGGTTTGAGTGCCCGGATGATCCTAGGAGCTATGTTGTTGGGGGCTTTATGCCCCTGGTAGGGTCTTCCAAGGCAAACAGGTCCTAGGTGACGGGCCAGACCAAGAGCGGTTCAGAACCCTTTATGGACGTTTTAAAATCAAGGACCGTTACGTCGCCCGGTATGGCGCAACCGGGGCCCCACCCTGGAACCAGGGGGCGACGTGGGACCAACCTCCCGTGGGCCCACCACCTGCAGGAGGAACCGTAGGGGCCGGTGCAATGTGGATTGGGTGGCAGTCGAAGGCGGGAGCCTCGGCGTCCCAATCCCGGACACAGAATCTAGCTCTAGGGACATGGAATGTCACCTCGCTGGCGGGTAAGGAGCCTTAGCTGGAACCCAAATCCTCGAGAGAGGCTGGACTCTCCACTACTCTGGAGTTGCCTGTGGTGAGGCGGCGGGCCGGAGTGGGTTTGCTCATTGCCCCGGCTCAGCCGCCATGTGTTGGAGTTCACCCCGGTGAACGAGAGGGTCGCTTCCCTGCGCCTTCGGTCGGGATAGGTCTCTCACTGTTGTTTGTGCTTACGGGCCAAATGGCAGTGCAAGACTCCTTCTTGGAGTCTCTGGGAGGGTGCTGGAAAGTGCTCCAACCGGGACTCCATCATTCTACTGAGGACTTCAACGCTCACGTGGGTAGCGACAGTGACACCTGGAGGCGTGATTGGGAGGAACGGCCCCCTGATCTGAACCCGAGTGGTGTTCTGTTATTGGACTTCTGTGCTAGCAACAGTTTGTCCATAACGAACACCATGTTCAAGCATAAGGGTGTCCATCAGTGCACGTGGCACCAGGACACCCTAGGCCGGAGGTCGATGATCGACTTTGTATTTGTTTTATCTGACCTGCGACCGTATGTCTTGGACACTCGGGTGAAGAGAGGGGCGGAGCTGTCAACTGATCACCACCTGGTGGTGAGTTGGATCCGATGGCGGGAGAAGGCGGGACAGACTTGGCAGACACAAAGCGTGCTGTGAGGGTCTGTTGGGAAGCGTTTGACCGAGTTCCCTGTCAGAGAGATCTTCAACTCCCACCTCCGACAGAGCTTCAACCAGATTCCGAGGGAGACTGGAGACATTGAGTCCGAGTGGACCATGTTCTCCACCTCCATTGTCGACGCAGCCACTCGAAGCTGTGGTCGCAAAGGCTCGGTGCCTGTCATGGCGGCAATCCCGAACCCGGTGGTGGACACCGGAAGTAAGGGAGGCCGTCAAGCTGAAGAAGGAGACTTATCAAGCTTGGTTGGCTTGTGGGACTCCTGAGGCAGCTGATAGGTACCGGCAGGCCAAGCGGGCTGCAGCACGGGTGGTTGTGGAGGCAAAAACTCAGGTCTGGGAGGAGTTCGGTGAGGCCATCGGTCGGTCGGCCTCGAAGAAATTCTGGCAAACCGTCCGGCGCCTCACGAGGGGGAAGCAGTGCCCTGCCAACACTGTTTACAGTGGAGGTGGGAATCTGCTGACCTCAACTGGGGATATTGTTGGACGGTGGAAGGAATACTTCGAGGATCTCCTCGACCCCACCGTCACGTCTTCCACTGAGGAAGCAGAGGCCGAGGGCTCAGAGGTGGACTCGTCCATCACTCAGGCTGAAGTCACTGAGGTAGTTGGGAAGCTCCTTGGTGGCAAGGCACCGGGGGTGGATGAGATACGCCCTGAGAACCTCAAGTCGCTGGATGTTGTGGGGCTGTCTTGGTTGACACGCCTCTGCAACATCGCGTGGCATTTGGGGACAGTACCTCTGGACTGGCAGACCAGGGTGGTGGTCCCTCTTTTTAAGAAGGGGGACCAGAGGGTGTGTTCCAACTACAGAGGGATCACACTCCTCAGCCTCCCCGGGAAATCTATGCCAGGGTACTGGAGAGGAGAATGCGGCCGATAGTCGAACCTCAGATCCAGGAGGAACAATGCGGTTTTCGTCCCGGTCGTGGAACACTGGACCAGCTCTATACCCTCTCCAGGGTGCTGGAGGGTTTATGGGAGTTTGCCCAGTCCACATGTGCTTTGTGGATCTGGAGAAGGCATTCGACTGTGTCCTCGTGGTGCCCTGTGGGGATGCCCTTTGCTAAGGGCTATCCGGTCCCTGTACGACTGGAGCAAGAACTTGTTTCACATTGCCGGCAGTAAGTCAGACCTGTTCCCGGTGAATGTTGGACTCCGGCAGGGCTGCCCTTTGTCACCGGTCCTGTTCATTATCTTTATGGACAGGATTTCTAGGCATAGCCCGGGGCCGGAGGGAGTCTGGTTTGGAGACCACAGGATTTCATCTCTGCTTTTTGCAGATAATGTTGTCCTGTTGGCTCCATCAAGCCAGGACCTTCAATGTTCACTGGGACGATTTGCAGCCGAGTGTGAAGCGGCTGGGATGAGGATCAGCACCTCCAAGTCTGAGACCATGGTTCTTAGTCGGAAAAGGGTGGCTTGCCACTTCCAGGTTGGTGGAGAGCTCCTGCCTCAAGTGGAGGAGTTTAAGTATCTCGGGTCTTGTTCACGAGTGAGGGAAGGAAGGAGCGTGAGATCGACAGGCGGATCGGTGCAGCTTCTGCAGTAATGCGGTCGATGTACCGGTCTGTCGTGGTGAAGAAGGAGCTGAGCTGTAAGGCAACGCTCTCGATTTACCAGTCGATCTACGTTCCTACTCTCACCTATGGTCATGAGCTTTGGGTCATGACCGAAAGAACAAGATCCCGGATACAGGCGGCTGAAATGAGCTTTCTCCGCAGAGTGGCGGGGCGCTCCCTTAGAGATAGGGTGAGGGGCTCGGTCACTGTGCTCCTTCACATCGAGAGGAGCCAGCTGAGGTGGCTCGGGCATCTGTTTCGGATGCCTCCTGGACGCCTCCCTAGGGAGGTGTTCCGGGCATGTCCCACCGGGAGGAGACCTCGGGGAAGACCAAGGACACGCTGGAGGGACTAAGAGCTGGAGGAAGTGTCTGGGGAGGGGGAAGTCTGGGCTTCTCTGCTTAGACTGCTGCCCCTGCGACCTGGCCCCGGATAAGCGGTAGAAGATGGATGGATGGATGGATATTAGCTAAAAGTTACACAGTGTTTAAGAAGACATTGGTGAATGCCAAAAAGAGAATTTTTCCAAAAGCAATGTTGTTTGATAAAAGTGCATAAGTTAAATTTTTTACTCATATAAATTGTGTCTTTAATGTTTTGTAATACATTAAAAGGTAAGGTAAGCAGGAGTTTATGTAAATGTAATTAATCCTAACACAATGTTCACATGGGACGTTTTTAAAAGTGTAGTTCACAGCCATTAACAGGTCACAGAAGAAAGTGTCAGGTGGATATTGTTATTCAGAAGCCAAAATTAACCTGCATTTAACTTTTACTCACACCAGAGCACTGAAGGAGAAAATAGGTAAAGGTTTTTTTTACAGTCACATGGAAATCCTGCATAGTGTGATTAGTTTGTTTTTTTAACAGTGGATTTGGCCTTTTAACTTATCGTCATTGGTTATATGCTAGCCTGGCCAGCTGGCTAGGATGGTCACTCTTGATCCAAGTTTGATGTCCGGGGGCGGGACAAATGGATGCAGATTAAACCAATGAGAGAAACAAACAACATGGTGTAAGCAATTTGACAAGAGACTAGTTTCACTTCTTTATGAACAAGTAGCGATTATAACTTGTCAACAGTGTTGAGATTGGTGGGAAGCCAGTCTCAGTGGGTGGGGTTCCAGATCCACTTGACTTTGCTAAGAAAGTCAATGGGGCTGGCTGGCCAGGCTTTTGAAATGCAATGTAAAATATATAGTTTTATTTCTCCCTTTTTGTTTAATGCCATTTCCTTTGCTGTTTGTCTCCTGTTCTAACACAATAGATGTTAAAAAGGTGATTATTGATATCTGCTGCTAAAAGAAATGCAGTCAAAGCAGACTAATATCAATAGTGAGACAACCTAACTAACCTTCCAACAACAAAGTAATCCACATTGACAGTGACATTAAGCCACCTTCAATAATCTGGATCATTTGGACAATTCACTGAGCAGTGTTTGTCTGCTCAGGCACAATTGGCAAAAGAGCTGAACGCCTCAAGCTGTACTCCATCCTGCAACGCCTCCGATCGTTTGATTCACTCACTGGCTCATCAACTCACAGAGATGCTTGGATCCTTAGGTTAAAGTCTGTTATTTTCAACATTAGTTTCTTTATTTCCTCAAAATGAATTAGGAAATACAACAAGACTATATAGTACAGTGGTAGTAGCACAATACTCTATTTGCCATCTGGTGTACAACATATACAGTCATATAGAAAGTGAAAGGTACTAATTAGGCCAACAGACTTTACATTTACACATAAAACATTTTTACATTTTGGAACTGCTGTCGTCACTAACCTGTTTAAAAATGTGGTGCTAAAAGGCATCATAAATCACTGTCTAATCTACACTGCCTAGCGTATTTCCTTGTCATATAGGCCTATGATCAGTGTGGTTCCAAACACAAAACTTCTCACTGCTCCAGTTTTCTCTCTGTCTCTTGCTGTATTAGTGATGAATTCTCACAAACCCCTGAGGAACGACATAAATAAAGGCTCTATTACAACACTTTGAAGCACAGTTTCAAAACACATTCATTAAGCATTCCCTTCAGTCAAGTTAAAAGCCATAAAATGAAACAATGAGCTTGGTCTAATTTGTTTTTTCCAACAAAAAATATTGAAAAATGCAAATCTTGCTTCATACAAAGTCCATCCTCTCTGTCTGTAGATGAAGCCTGTCCTTGTGTGCTGACAGAAGACTGTCGTCTATACACCATACACTGTAATCTGTAGTTTTTGGCAGCATCTCCTTATTGTCTCCTATGGTGGCCCCCCAGGGACATGCTATTTTCTAATAACAAGCACAGCAAAAATACGTTTGAAAAAAAATGTATTTAGTTTATTAATGTCCTAAAACTTTATGTAATAATTGGTGTTAAAAAAAAAAAACATTATGTGCATCTCCACCAGCAGGGCTCAGTTTGTCCTCTCTGGGCAGCTGTAGGAACAGTAATGAAACTTCTTTTGGGTTCTATGGGAGTTTGAACGGTAAAAGGCATACATTATATCCTGCTCTACCACCGGAGCCACTGCACAAAAAGTTTATTTTTTCCAGTTAACTTTTTAATAAAGTTCACTGCGCATCACATATAACACTTAACAATAGAAAATTTCAATGCTAATTCTGTTAAAAAACATGGTGTTTTTAACACACAACATGAAAATGGATTCAAAATCAACTCTCAGACCTGCCAATTTTTGGTGTGGTTCAGGAAAAATTCTGCATCTTTCAAAAAGACTTTGTTTTTTATGCAAGACAACATTCCAACACATGCATCAAAGTTCTCCACTGCGTGGCTGGTCAGTAAATGCCTTAAAGATGAAAAACTCACAACATGGCCCCCTTCTTCACCTGACTTAAACCATATTGAAAACTTTTGGGTCATTCTTAAGCAGGAAATTTACAGTGAAGGTAAAGAGTACACCTCTATGAACAGTGTCTGGGAGGCTGTGGTTGCGGCTGCACAAAAAGTTGATTCTGACCAGATCAAGAAACTGACTGACTCCGTGAATGGAAGGCTTGTGACTGTTATCGAAAATAAGGGTGGCTATTCTGGTCACTGAGTTTTTTGTTGTTTTTTTATTTCAGAAATGTTTATTTGTAAGTTTTAAGTTTGTTTATTATTCTCACTTAAACAGATGAAAATAAACAAGTGATATGGGGGAACCTTTGTTTTTCATTTAGTTGCATAATAATTCTGCACACTAATAGTTGCCTAATAATGGTGTACATGTACACTTACATGTTCGGGTTTGAGGGTTTGTTAACATTTTGGATTGACCAAGAGCACTTTAGTTGTACAATAACAAAAATAATCCTCAAAATTACAACTTGCCTAATAATTGTGCACACAGTGTATATTAAGATAGCCTATAGGGATTATAACAATAACTGAGCTCAGTTCTACTGACAGATGGCACACTTCCAGACGTCATTAACCATTCATGTTCATGTTAAACTATACAGTTCTGTATTTTTCAAAATTCAATAAACATGAACTTTCAGTTTTCAGTTACAAACATTGAAACATTATGGAAATGGTGTGCATTTATATAACGCTTTTCATACCCTTCTCGTGCACCCAAAGCACTTTACATGATGCTTTCATTCACACCCGTTCACACAGACTTCACACAGACAGAGAGAGCAGATTATGAGCTTAATATAGCTCCATAAATATGACTCTATTTAAATGAATTTTTTTTATTTAAATGGCTCACAGATCATAGTTTTATACAAAACCTACAAGCGGTGTATAGGCTACTTATTTTGATGCATTTTGATTTCTTCTTTTGGATAATTAAACACTGAAACACTGACT
This sequence comes from Neodontobutis hainanensis, assembly GCA_024349245.1. Taxonomy (NCBI): domain Eukaryota; kingdom Metazoa; phylum Chordata; class Actinopteri; order Gobiiformes; family Odontobutidae; genus Neodontobutis; species Neodontobutis hainanensis. Next base: position 52,286 of record JALDNG010003788.1, read on the forward strand.
CTAAAAAGTTTTCTTCTGCTTTGAGAAAGCTGTCGGCAAGTGTTGTGCTTTCATATGCCACAGTCGAACATGTAAAAATAGCTGTGAACATGAAGATGGGCTACTGATGGAGACGTGAAGCCTGAGAGAACACAGGAAGAGATGGATTGATGTCTGTTTTTGGTTCAGCCTGTTCTCTCTGACTCACCAGAGCCCGCCTTCAATTCCCTGCAGATTTCAAACACTTCACATGTGAGATTTTTTTATCCCATTTTCACAGGAGAAAGTTATCATTATGATGGAAAGCAAACTGGGCTGCTCATTTCCAAAGATCACACAAGCAGGGTATTTTTTAGAACTTTTCATTAATCCTGTTGATATTGACGAGGACCTGAAGCTCTTCATAAAATTAAAGTGATCACATCTTCAAGATCAATACAGTTATTACAGTATGAGGCTGGGGATTTAAGTCTAAGTTTAAAATATTTCATGGCTTGTACAAATACTAATAATAATCCTATTTTGTGTTCTAAGCTGTATCAATTATTGATGATAAAAAATTTGAAGAGCCACTATAGAGAAGACATTTAAAGAGAGTCTAGGTATTGTGAGCTTGATTTATTGTACAGTAGTATAATGGCCTACTTTCAGTAAGGTGTGAGGATAGTATGTGTACTGTATATCTCATAACATATTAGTTATGAATTCAGCAAACTGCTGGACATTTTAAGACTGAAGTGGTTTTGACATTACACGACTGCTTCTCAAGATTCAAGTCTGTCTTTTCAGGTGGTAGAGCTGTCGTCCTGTATTTGGAAAGGTTGGTGGTTCAATTCCCACTCTACTCAATTCATACTGTTGTATTGACTTTGGGCAAGATGCTTACCCTTTACTCCAGTGAGAATGTTGGGACAATGGATTGAAATTAGCCCGAGGCTACAATCTGGCATGTTTAATTTCATATGGCAATGTCTTATGTATGTTCATTAACATAAACTGTCCCAATGAAATAATTTAAATTAAAAGATGAATTCTAGTATGATCTTTTATGGCAGTTTTAAAGGTGAAGATTAAAAATACTTTAGTAATCAACATCACATTTGTATAATCATATTTATCCATAAAACTAAAATGACTGAAGTGTAAGCGTTATGTTTGTGCACATGTAGATTATTGGTTATGTCATTTACAGTATTCACATGTTTCAGTGTTGTGCATAATGGCCTATTAGACCATCAAGACCTCTGCAATACATAAACAGGAAAGTTTAATATGACAACACTGGTTATTTAAATTGCACTTAGGATTATTGTGAGATCTAGACTGTGTTTAGTTAAAAAGAGGGAAAATTCAGGCGACATGTGACATAAAGACCTCAAGGACACCTTTAGTTTGCAGTGTACGACAGAGGTCACATCTGCAGCGAACTAATGTAGCACTCGCCAAATGGGACACCTTCACAGTTTATAGGAGAAGCCTTGAGGGAAAAGGCCAGCTGAAGTCAGGCCCCTGGTGGGCTTCTGTGAGGCCTGCGTGGGCCGCCCGCTCCAAGGCTGTCCTTCATTTTCAGAAAGCATGCCCTTTTTAAAATACAATAGCAGCAGGGTGAGTGGCAGCCTCACCGTCTCCTTTGCACATTCACTCACTCATCACACTTATATATGTTGGCTCAATGGGGATAACAGGGGCACCCAAACACTGGCCGGTAGCGTTCTCAAAATGTTCTGCGATGACGAGGTTATGCTTCATCAAAATTCTTCAAAATGCTGTACTATGTCTGCCAGGCCAGTAGGGGCGATGTGACGCTGCTGGCCTCACACACAAGAAGAAGTAAAGGCAGCCTTTGCTCACAAGCCAGATTCAAAAGTTTGTGTTTTTGTGAAATAAGAAGTGTAAAGAGACTCAGTAAGTTCCTTATAAAACTTTAACTAGAATTAAACTGATAGATATAGTCCACATGCGTTATTAACTGAAGGTGACAGAATCTGGATTAAGCAATCAGCATTAATAACCAATAACCAGTGCACTGTAGCTCATTTTTGTAAAGGACAGTAAATATTAATACACAAGGTATATTTTTGTGCAGAGAAAAGCTCCATTGTCTTAATGAGCAAATATATCATTTACATTATACATTACATTATTATTTATCATTTATTCATTTAGCTGAGGCTTTTATCCAAAACAACTTACATTAAGCTTCAATTCACCAGTGTTACAGCAGGTCCACCACTGGGGGCGCAGTGGTTCAGTGGTAGAGCGGTTGTCGAGTCCCGCTCTCCCAACAGTTCTGTCGTTGTGTCCTTGGGCAAGACTCTTAACCCCCTTTGCCTCCAGTCGTGTTCAGTTGTAACACTGGTGAATGCAAGCTTTGTATAAGTTGCTTTGGATAGGGACTGAGCCACTCAAGCGGAAGTGGCTCCGGAATAGGCTGCATAAATAAACTTTCTTACAATGCTCATTTGGATTCTGTCACGCAATCATTGTTAGTGCTGTTTAATAATGAATTGCAACGTCAACATTACAAAGAACTTTACACAATTTCACACAAGAAGCTTGGTTTGAACAAATGTTTAAAGCCCAAATAGTGTAATAAAGGCAAGAAGGCATAACATTTTCAAAAGTTTTTCAAAGTGCTGAGAGCCAGTCTTCACCTCTGACTTTGAGCACACACTGGCTGCATCATTAGGTGCAAAGCTGCCCACTTCAGCCATATTTCTTTACACAAGTAGAAGCTTAACTTTCAGAGGTTGTGCAAAGATCACATGACAGAAAAGGTCTCTGTCTCTTTCTCAAACAAAATGTTTTACAAAGGTTTCATGGAGAAAGGTCTGGGGAAATTTACTCTGTTTCACTTTGCTTGTGCCGAAAAGGAGCTTTTACAACTGGAATCCCTCCAGAGACGTGGGTTTAGTTGTTTATTCAAATTGCCTCAAACCTTTGATAAATGATTGAAAGTAGGAATTGCTCTGTAGTGAGAGTTGTAGGGAATAAATGTTGTAAAGGTGAATCAAAGTTGGTACAGTAAAACCCTGGGGTCTGCTGCTCCCAGTTCACTTTGTAACACTTTGATAAAACATGAAGAAGAAAAAGTGAATGTGTCTGGAAATTTAGCCTCACATAAATCACTTTGAAAGAACAACAAATGCTGTTTTGGAAAAGATGAATGTGGAAACGATGCACTTTTCATGTCCCTCTAACATCTCGCATCATAACTAATGCATTTTATCAAATTTGAAAAACAAGATGCTGCCTCTGAATGACAATGCTACATGTGCACTGAATAACTTTTATTGTTTTTTGTCACAGCTAGTGCATTACAGATACTATTTACAGTATCTATTTTTACAGAAGTCTGCAGGTAATGCATTGTAAGATTTGACCTCTCTTACCCCCCTTTTTAATATAAACATTTCTCTCATTGTACGCTCTTAACGTGTCTTTAAGAACTACATAAACATTCTGTCTATTCTATGGATGCACTGTGGGAGGGGTCTTATATGGAGGTCATAGGTGAGGAATAGCTCTATTGTTTTGTATTTTAAACAAATCTGACTTGTAAATAAGCCTTTATGACATGTTAGCTTTCTCTCTTGTCTTTGTCACTTAGGAGGATCTGCTCGGGGGAAAGGCCATAGAGAGAGATACTGTGGCAGTTAAAATCAGCTTTTCAGGGTCTTTGGTCTAAAAGCCATTTTTCAAAACTAGGAAGAAAAATTTCTTTCCTCGCAGAAATGCTTTGGAGAAATGAATTGAACATTTGAGTCATAAGCTCAGGAAGGGTTGGGGAGATGGATGGAACATAAAAGCCTGGACTTTGTAAACAGATCTACCTTATGAATTAAATCTACACATGCATGGGGATTTAGAAGAAGAAAAAAGTCTGTTTTTCCCAGAGCCTTTTACTAAACATCATTATCCACACAACACACTCCACCCACACTTCATCACCGTTAACAACATTATGTTTTATTCAAGATATTCATTTGTAAGGACAAAGAGGTTAAATGGTTAGCATTATCTTACACAGATAAGAGTGATTAAAAATGCAGCTTAAAAGTTGTAAATTGGTCATTTGTTCTAAAGTCCAAGGCTATAGCAGCCATTATTTATTACCATGGAAACTCAAAAGGGTGCGTTTCCTTTTACCCAAAGTCCACACAGAAAAGCAACAATTTTGATTTGTTTAGAGGAATAAAGTAGAGAGCATGAAAGTGTTTTTGGTTATGGTTGGTTGTTTAACTATTATTCACCTAATGACATTTTCTTTAGGTTCACTTTAACTGTATGTCCTCAATGGCTGGGGTAAACTTGGTATTTTGTTTTGTATAACGTGATCATTGTATCAGGTTTTCTTATAATCAGACCAATGTTATCATTATTATTATTATTATTATTCATTTATTTGATTGGGTTAGAACATGTTTTAAGTGTTTTTTACTTTGACATGTTTCGACTTTAAACTTCCTGAGGTCTTCCGCAGAAGAGTCACGTGATGTTACTGTGACACGTCTTGTCAGCTGAGTTATCCAGGTTTTGTCGTCCTGCCAGGCCCCTGTAGTCTGACTTCCATAGGACAGTGTCCCTAGTGTGAGACAGCATATATTGTTGCTGCCACAAAATAATTTAAATGGTCTGTAAAAAAAAAAAAAAAAAGGAGACATAAATGCAAAAAGAATACAAATGCTCTTTCATGCAGCAGTTTGCAGAACCTACTAATCACACAAAAGTATACCTTTTTATACATTTTTATTAGAAGGATTTTCTTATGTGTATGAATATTTATTTGCTAAAACAAACTGTCTCCTGTTGTTACGTGTTAACTACACTTACTAACAGCCCATAAATTAATTGACCACATACTGCCTCCTTTTATAAAATGAAATGCCTTCACGCCCACAGGCTAAGTAAACAGTATTGAGCTGTGTTTATTATGTCAGGAGCCATTAATTTGATGCCAGCTTTATATTGAATGTGTTATCAAAACCTGGCAAGAGTAGAGGAACAGGAAAGTCATGATTTTATCCCACAGAGAGACTCCAAAACGAATCAGCTGAAAACTTTGTATTTTCTCTGCATCATTATCACACTTTCACGCAGAACTCAGCAGGGGTAACATCATTTTGTGTTTACTGATAAGAGAGCTCATTAGTGCTAACACTGACCAGAGTGTAGATTGCTGCCATTCTGGATGCAACTCAGTCAGGGCTTCAATCAGTTATTAAGAGAGGCATTTTATAAGACTCTGTCCTGAATTATTACCCATGTATGTATAATCCCCTAGGGACACAGGCATATGAAGCATCGTTTACACCAATGACCAGAGTCAAGGCCCTGGAAGTCTTTTGTCAGGTTGTATTCCCACATATTGCCTTTTACTGTTGAGACAGAAAATGAAAAATGTGCAATGTTCATCAGTCAAAGACTTACGACAAACTTCTACCTGTTCCTGCCAAAGACATTCAATTATTCATCTCAACTGTTAATGTGAGTTTCTTTTATAAATGTAAAAAGTATACTGGTGTAAATGTGCAAAAGACAAATACATGTTTGAAGGAGGCGGGTCATTTGACACTTAGTTTAGATCAAAATGATTTTCCAGGTCAGATTCTGGAAAAATGAAGCTGATAAATAAGATTTAGGGAATTGGCTTGCATAAAACCTGAGTATACTAGCTCCTTCAAGTCAAGAACAGGACGTGATGCCTCATGAGACAGAAGAGGTGACTGTGGCCGGGGAGTGATCAGGCGTGATTGGAATGTGAGCATTGGATCTAAAATGAAAGAAAAAGCCCAAAGGATAATGGCCGACTGGAAAGCTTTGTTTCACAGTTTCCTTCGCCTTCCTCAACTTTTTCTGTCTTTTATTCTCTCCGTGTCATTTCTATTTCAATTTTCAAAGATTTGAGGCTATTTACATTTTTTTCTCACATCCCTCTGCAGCTTCTCAAAGCTTTGGAGGTCTTTAGTGTGATGAAGGAAGCCCTGGCACACAGAAATGGCAGCAATATGAGAATCCCCACTGGCCCTGTACGCATGTCTTTGAAATCGCAGCAACAGGAAGCTCTCCCTGTATTGAACTGGCCTCCTACTGTACTTTTCTATACCAATATGACGTACAGTTTTGTCAGTTTTTCACGCTGGCCCACACTATTCTGTTCATTGCGTTGGGAAATTATTTTTCATGTGTATGATTTCTACATTAGCAAACAACACTGCTTATTAAAGTGGTTTGTGATGCTGTTATATTGAGGTTGACATCTCCATCTTTTAGCTGATAATCATGTGACTTTGACAAAAATAAACTGTATCTGGAAAAAGACAGCTTGAAGACTAACACTAAATCCTCAAACAGTTCTGATCTCATGTTTATTTACATTTATTTATATATTTATATTTGCTTTTAGTTTGGGAACAGTGTTTAACCACCAAATAGCATACTAAAAATGTCTTAAAAACAAAACCATAAAAGCATAACTATTCCTATCAATGTATTTTAAAAAGTATTAATACGTATTAATAGATGAAAATATTCAGTGGCAGTTTATTCTGTGTGTGAAAGCTGCTTTTAACCTCACTTTAATCTGCACAAATGGGTACAGCCACCTAGAAATACCCCTGAATCTAAAGGCTCCAGATTTATTCTGTCTTATACTAAGATTTAGGATCCAACTAACAAACTAACAAAAATACCACTAAGAAGGCCATTAGCCCAAATTAGGAAACAAAGTCAAGATGAAGCTCAGCTTAGTGAGACCTCAAACACAACATTGTTAATACACATAGTGCATCATCACCCACTGCAGTTCCCCTCATGGCCACAAGAGGTGCTTTGTCTGAGACAGGGGCTGTGTCTGAATGCACTCCCTAGTCATTTTCTGCAACAACACTTTAGTGATATAAGTATTAATATAAATACACTTATGTGTTTTATTCCCTCAAAGGTCCATCAGGATGATTTAAGGTGAGCTAATGTCAGTGATTTTACATCGTAATGATTTATTGCCAACATTATATTTGGAATGTATACAGAATATAATTGTATATAAAGTGAATAGCACAAACTCAAAAAGCCTATAGCAACAATCAGTTAACATGACAACAATGATAAAATCACTAACGTGAAATAGAAGTGTGCAGTTTATTGGGCAAATGTTTTCAAAATAAAACATTTTCTATGAACAGAGCGGATGTACACAGATTTACACGCTAAGCTTTAAACCACACTTCCCCTTTTACCACCTTTTCTTCAAAACACCTGCGGTGCATTGTGGGTTGGGAAAGGCCACGGAGGATCCACAGGTGCATCCTTGTTTTTTTTGTCCAAACTGAGGACTCAGTCCTTGGGGGGAGGAGGGGTTTGGAACCAAATGGAAAACACCTTCAGCAGCTGGTTTCCTCCACAAGAGTCCTCCCAAGGAAGGATCCTGGCAATTCTGAAACAGACAGTGAACTGTTGAATGGTGGCGTGACACTATTACTTCCAATGACAAGATTGTTAAATGCCCTGGTGTTTAAATGGAGAGCTGGCCTTTAACTAGAGTGATGTGGCCATTTCCTTGCACTAATAACGATGTGATGAAGGAGACGTCAGATTCAGTGTAATTCTGATTCACAACCACTTTCTTTGGGAAAACTCTGTAAACATCCCATAATCAAGTTTCAGAGAGAAATACTTCTGGTTGGGGTCCAGACACTGTTCTTCATAATCAGAGTAATAGCTGGTGCGACAGAGAAACAGCTGGCAGCAGCACTGAGGGTATCAAAATGTTTACCTGGCATCTGCGCAGCTTGACAGCAAGCACCCAGTCTCGTTTTAATGTTAAACAGCTGCAATTAAAAAGCTCTTCAGCCCGAGATTATACAGCTTTGTTTAGGTAACGGACCATTGAGATGTCAAAGACACCCTACAGCACCAGATATACAGTAGCTCTAATGAACAATCCCCATTACGTTGTGTTCAATCAGATTAGTGTTTACATCATTTAACATGCAGATGGTCCACTGTTTTTATTCACTTTTCTCCAATAAAGTTCCTTATTGAATATTTCAGAGGATAAACAAAATCAGGATGTAAGACTTTCTCAAGACGGTTTATTAAAAAGCCATTAATCATTAGATGGTTTGGTACCTGTCTGGATATGAAGATGGAGAATGTTTTCGCAGTAAACACCCATAGTTACAGCTGCCTTCAAGTCTGTGGGAAAATTTTTATACATGTTTGACAAATATTTATTGTCCCCACAGGAGGAATTTTATGTTGCTGTGCCCTCTGTCTTCAAACCTGCTGTATTACTCATCATAGTAGATAAAGTCTACAGAGGATATGTGTTTGTTTTCCTGAAGTATAGCAGGACCTGTTTAGTTTTCCTCTAGCACCACCCAAAGGACATTACATGCATTTTCTCTTACTTTAAATAATGCTCATTGAAGAATTGTTATATATATATATATATATATATATATATATATATATATATATATATATATATATATATATATATTCTTCTAACTTTCTTGGTTCTTACATTTACTTATTCACAAGCACATTTACTTATTCACACATTCACTCTGTGGTGTTGCTAAGCTGCCTCTGTAACCACAGCTGCCCTCTACACAACACTGTTTTACTACTTTAGGACTACATCCATTTTTATACAGGCTCTGACAGCAGTGAAAAAAAATAACATTTTGTCCCATATAATTTTTTATTAAGTGTGAGGATATTTATAACAACCCCTCGTGGTTTAAAGTGATGAAAACTGAAGTAGCCCAATATTATTAAAAGTAACAGAGTGGTTCAGCTGTGGTTGTTATTGATTCAGTTTATTCTACCCCTATCTTTTCACTGTACAAATCTCATTCACATCTTGTCAAAGAAAAGATGTGTATGTTGCTTTGTTTTGTCTGGTCTGTTGTTTTTCATAGTCTAGTCACAGACATTAGTTACAGTGATGAGATCTACTGTCTGAATCTAAAAAGTACAATCTTATCACTTATATTTTAACTTTTATAACATATGGTTGAAAAAAATAATCTTGTTTTGTAAAAGAGACCTTGAGCCAGTACATTTTTGTCTTAACACGTCTGTCAGATCTGACGCAATCCAGTGTTAAATCTAATATAATGTGCATCTCACAAGATGCACATTGCTAGGCTGTACAGTTAACACTAGCCTGGCTCCGCCCTCCTACGTACTTCCGCTCAATTTCATTTCGCTTTAGTACTTAGTCTTGGATCGCTGTATATTCTTAGGTTTCCAGAAATCAATTTTTGTAGG
>JALDNG010003789.1:0-20843 GCA_024349245.1 Neodontobutis hainanensis
CATATGAAATTAGTATTAGGTTCTAAATGTTACAGTTTTGTCACAATATACAAACTCACTCTCTTTGAGACATCAGTAGATTTTTCACTCAACATTACAGCTTGGCTTTAAAAATGACGTGTTTTCAACATAACATAGAACTTATATTCAAATAAAATAGTTTTTCAGCACTTCATGCTTCAGGTTTATTTTTTATATTCATACATTGATGCTTTGCTTTTCACCACTCCATTAGATTTTCCAACAGCGGCTCTTAATCAAAGCTCACTTAATAAACTCATAGTAGTGACTAAAGACACTGGGGCTTCATTGAAACGCCTTGTAAAATTAGACTTTAGCTTGCTGCTAACAAGTTACTTGTGAACCACTGGACGAACAGCTGAATATTTCTCTGATAGGTACTTACCTTGACTTCACCTGACCACTGTCCTGTGGCAACGCCGTGTGAGATGTTTTGCCAAGACCCTTTAAAGGTAGTGAAATAAAACACATAGAATAAGTCCGAGTCTAAGTCCGAGTCAAGTCTCTAGTCCTTGTGTCTGAGAATAAACAAGTCCAAGTTTGAGTCAGAGCCATAAAAAACCAAGTCCAAGTCCAGGACTAGAGTACACAAACAGCACAATGCTAACATTATTAAAAGTTATTGTATGAAGTGTAAAATGTTTACCTGATGGCAGATTTTCCAGGTCAAACAACAGCAAATATGGAACATGCCTCAAGACCAGCCGTTTTGAACAGCCCTGCCCCACTCCTGTATGCAGGCCATTAAAACACTGCGGTCAAGCCATCCCCGTTTCGCAAAACACCAGTCAAGCCAGCCCCGTCTTTATTTTGGAGTGCACCCGTATTAGATGTTTTACGGTAATGCAAGGAAACAGCGCCTAGACGTCCTCCCGAACTGATAAATGTTTGTTATTTACATTTTCAACTCTCGGTAGCTGCGTCTCTTTTGACAGTTAATATTCAGTTTTTTATCATAAATATATATAATTCACAAACTCAGCAATGAATTCCGTTTTGAAACGTTAACTTTGATGTTGCAATGATACAACAATGTTTTTGTTAAATTTCAAATAAATGTCAAAATAATATTAAAGCATGTAATTTAGGAACAGTCTAATGCAGAATTACAAAATAAAAGCCCCCTGATAATTCTGAATTTTTTTTTACACCAAATTTATTTAATTGATTAAAAGTAAATCTTGATGCTCTCCAGAAAATTTCAGAAGAATCTGATGTAGCATTTCAAAATAAAAGCCCCCTGAAAATTCATAATTTTCTTAATAAATTGACCAATTTAGATTTGATTTTATACAAAACTACAAATTGCCAAAGGGTCATTCCACTTCTGATGTGTACCAGAGGACCTCCTGGTGCTCTCCAGGAAATTTCAGAACAATCTGATGTAGCATTCCAAAATAAAAGCCCCCTGAAAATTCATAATTTTCATAATATATTGACCAAATTTTAGTTTGATTTTATGAAAAACTACAAATTGCCAAAAGGTCATTCCACTTCTGTTGTGTAGCAGAGGACCTCCTGGTGCTCTCCAGGAAATTTCAGAACAATCTGATGTAGCATTTCAAAATAAAGGTCAAACAAAAATTCATAATTTTCATAATATATTGACCAACTTTAGATTTGATTTTTATAAAAAACTAGTAATTGCCAAAGGGTCATTCCACGTCTGGTGTGTAGCAGAGGACCTCCTGGTGCTCTCCAGGAAATTTCAGAATAATCTGATGTAGCATTCCAAAATAAAAGCCCCCTGAAAATTCATAATTTTTATAATATATTGACCAACTTTAGATTTGATTTTATAAAAAACTACTAATTGCCAAAGGGTCATTCCACTTCTGGTGTGTAGCAGAGGACCTCCTGGTGCTCTCCAGGAAATTTCAGAACAATCTGATGTAGCATTTCAAAATAAAGGTCAAACAAAAATTCATAATTTTCATAAAAAAATGACCAACTTTAGATTTGATTTTATAAAAAACTACTAATTGCCAAAGGGTCATTCCACTTCTGGTGTGTAGCAGAGGACCTCCTGGTGCTCTCCAGGAAATTTCAGAACAATCTGATGTAGCATTTCAAAATAAAGGTCAAACAAAAATTCATAATTTTCATAAAAAAATGACCAACTTTAGATTTGATTTTATAAAAAACTACTAATTGCCAAAGGGTCATTCCACTTCTGGTGTGTAGCAGAGGACCTCCTGGTGCTCTCCAGGAAATTTCAGAACAATCTGATGTAGCATATTAAAAAATTATTACACTAAACTTATCACACTAAAGTACAATGATAATTTCTTTATTACAAACAATATTAACGTCCCAAAAAATCTAAAATGTATTAACGCCACAGTCAAAAATATATTAGAATAAAAATAACCCTAATTTATCATAACTTATTTAGATAATAAAAAAAAACACAACTAAGTTAAAACTGTATACGTCAAAACAATTCAACACACCAAACCAGAAACCTTTAAGTAGTATAAGGGTAATATATAAGAGTATAAGGAACTATTATATTTCTAAACATAAAGAGCAATTCCATTTGCTAGTTCTCATATTTTTAAGGTCCTCTTCTGTCTTTCCAAGGCATTTCTCATGGTACCACCGTATGCACGTGTCACATTGAATCTGTTGTGCAATATATATATTTTATTAGTAATATATATGTGTAATATACAATGGCAACTCTTAATTCAATTTACAAATTATTTCAAATAATTTACCCAATCTATTGTTGGAGGTCCCGATCCAGGAGGCTTTGCTTGGGAACACATGGAACACATGTTGTCCATATCAAAAACTAAAATACATAAAATTACATACATTTCATTAATGATTACAACTCCGAGTTTTAGAGTGGTGTGAAAACATATATTTTTATTTTTAAATGTGTTTACTTCTGAAATGTGTCTATTTCATCATATTTACAGAACGTAATCTCACTCTTTTGGTAAGTTTACAGATGAAAAGCAGAACTTACAGCTACAAGACATCTATCTAATATGAGTGGATTGTATTTTTCTTGTAGTACTTACATTAAAACTTACTAACCTGAAGCCTTCAGTATTTGAAGAGCCATGTCTTTTCGCATTTTTGCCATTTCCTTTTTTGACGTCCCAAATGTGACTTCTTGAACATATGGAAAGGATTCCATAAGTGCCTTTGCCATCTGCATGAAGCCATTGAAACCAGTGTGACCAGTACAGTTAGGACCTATAAGTGATTACTGGGAATTGTGTCTACATCTAATTACTTTATTAAAGCCTTACCATTACCACAAATACTCCACAACTACAGCTATCCTGCTGAATTGGATGTTTCAAAACTCCTCCCTTCCATTTTATGTCCACCCATTCCTTCTTCCTTAATTCCAGGTATTTTCTGAGAAAGGTGTTTTGATAAATTAAAAAAAAAACATGTATTTGAAGAGCAAATGATTCAATAATCTTTTAGAACTGGTTATTAGTATGATGAACAACAGATTGTGATTGCAATTAAAGATGACTTGATTAACAACCGTTTACATTACCGTAATCTTTTGGCAGCACAATTTGAATCCTTTGCTCTGTGAAGCTTGCTGCTGGATCCACAAGAAATACACATCCGTTGACTGCATTAATATACTAAAGAACATTAAAAATATTTTAGGGTTTACAGAAAAAAGGCTTGGTTTTAATATGTAAAACGCATAATTCATCAACTAACCAGTAGTTTCCAGTGAGCACCCTTAATATTAACAAAGGACATAATTCCCTGGTATTGGTCAAACCTTGCCTGTTAAAAATGTAATTATGTTTTCAGTTTAAAGTCTAACCAAATTGTTGGTGAACAGTTCATTGTCACATCACTCATTTTACCGTGCTCCGGCTAAAGCGTTTAACCTTCTCCTCTTTGTCAAACAGTATCACACCCGCAGTGTAGTGGTCAAGAATATAGAGAGTGCTTTCCATCTTCAGACCACACACTAATACATTAAGGAGGCCTTCGATTATCTATAGTGGTGGAAAAAAATGTTATATAGTTCAAATTTTTCAATAAATAAAAAAATTATATATTTTGCTCTATCATTAGCATTTACGAAAGCATACTGCACTTCTTATAACACAGTTTAAAAGTAGTTATCAATTTCAGTCTTGGATGTTTGTTATTATTATAAATTGAATAAGAAATGTTTTGAAATTTACGTTTTAAAAGAAATGTTATGAATAAAACTCATTCCTCAAGGATTACTAAGGATATAATAATACCTCGCCAGTTAACCATTGGTGGGGAAGTGAACACAGCTCACTGTGGTGGATGATTAATGACTGTCCCTGTCGCTGGGTCGGTAGCACAGAAACCACTACCTCTGTGTCTTTTGTTTCCAAAGAGATTCAAGCTGTAGGTGATAAGAATACTAAAATAAAAATGTAGGTATAATCCCTTTTACACTATTATTTAAAACTAAAGTATATTTTTGACATTGTAGTAGATGTAAGAATAGTATACATGTAATTAATGATATTGTTCATGAAAGTATCTTGTTATCAGTTGAGTGCAAACCATAATGAGTTGCTTACATTTTCCAGAGTCTGTGTCTGTGTTACTTCTTGTGGTTTGTGAAAAATCTTCTGACATGCTGTTTGTAGCGCCTTCACAGTCAGCCTTTGGTTGCTTACCAGGTTTATTGTTAGAGGAGTTGTCGGTAGGTCTTGCTCATGGAATTTTTTAATAGCCTGTACAATGGTTTCAGAGCATGGTTGTATTGGAAAGTTAAAGATGCCAGAACTTATAGCTGGTATGGCAACAGTGGCAAGTTTCATGTTAATGACTTCCATCAAAATGTTTCGACTGTCTGTTCTAAGTCCTTTTTGCTGTTATTAAGCTGGCCTTTGTTGCATGAGGAGTTAGACACGGGCCAACAGCGTGTATGAGTTTTTGCAGGGTAGGTTTCAGGGTTAGTGACAAGAGTGTCTCCAATTTTTAAAGGACCAAATGTCGTTATGTAGTCACTGCACTCCTGTTGAATCTGTGGTCCTCCAGCTTGACTCAATGCAAGCGCTAGACCACCACCATGCCGAAGATTGTTATTGGCTGCATTTACCACAACCTCAACTTTAAATTTTGTGAGGTCAGCCTCCCACACACAGACCTCAACATTTTTGTCCAAATAAATGGAAAATTGGAGATTTTGCTGTGGTTGTTGATGTGTTGATGCCCAGTTTTGAGATCTGTCATCAGGTAGCACACCAGATGGAGATGGCTGTGCCTTTTTGGAGGGGAGGCTTACCAGTACAGGAGGTTCTGCCTTTTGGAAGAATGAAAAGAACAATTGTTGAAACATAGCAAATAAAATTAAACAGACACACAAACACACACACATCTAAAAAATAAAAGATACCCACTTTTTCCCATTAGAGCCTGTGTCTAAACATCTGTAATATTGCTCATCTCCTTTATTTAAACATTATTAATTACTACTTTGGAAATTGATTTAAATGTATAATATTATAGTTTTGGAGCAGCTGTACTACTGCACTTTAATGGCAGTAGTTGCTGCGTTCTTAAATAAAGCCACATACAGTGTATTTACAAAAGGCGATCAGCTTTATATTCAAAAGTTTTATGTAACAAACAGAAGTTTTGGTTTTAAAATTTCTTTTTTGGAAAGTATTTTACATTATTTAAAAATGTTTTAAAAACACTTGTGTGTTCAGAGCAATGTTCAGATATAAATGTTAAGTAATAGGAAAGAAATAACCTTAACATTTGTTTGAGTTGTTTTGAAGGTAAAGGGTTTGTTGATTGAGGAGACATATCTTCCTCTCTTTTTGGTGACGCTCTTTCCATTTTTCCAACTCCACTCTAAATGTCTGCATAAAAAAGTTAGAAGTACTATTAAAGTTAGTAAACTCTACAATAAAACAGTTACTGCATATTTTTAACTGGCTAAAACGTCTTAACCTAGTGGGTATAAAACACATTTACATGAAATATAAATTATCTCTTAATACATGCTGCTTTTGAAATCACTGCTGCGAGTAACATACTGCAAAACAAAATCAATCCGCTTTTAAAGATATGTTACAAACCTTTCTTTGTTTATCACGCATGGAGTCCTCAAATTCTCTTAATTGTGCTGTGTGGCTCCTCTGGTAATGGATGACAAAGTCATCCAGTCTTGAAAATTGCCGTGAGTGTAGACGGATGTGTTTAAGATCCCACTGGCTTTTCTCCATTATGCCCTGGGTTTTGTTGTCCTCTGTGATGTTCTGCAATCAAGAGTAATTTATAGTAAAATAGGTTTATTTTCAAATGTCATAATTTTGTAGACATGAATTGACTTACTTGTCTTTGAATATGTCTTAGACGCTGGTATTTTTTTGAATACTCCGTGTATACTGGTCCTTGTCCATGCCTGCCAAGGTCACCTGTTTAGTGTTGTTTTATAAATGATCAGTAACACATAAATAAATTTTATGATTAATTACTTGCTGATAAATCACCTAACCTAGCATAATCCCACTCCACAGTGCTGCGTAGGGCAGCATGAATTTGGCCATGTAATGTATAAGACCCTTGCAAAAATACAAGTTTGGGTCACCCTTTGTAATGATCGGAGCCTCTGCTGTCAGCTTTCGGTAGTGTTTGGCAAAGCAGTTTGTCCCAAGAACTTCCTAAAATAAAATAAAAATAAAAATTTATAAAGGAAAAAAATCAATCTATCTATCTATCATATATATTTAGATAGATCTAGATAGATAGATATCTGTTACAGATATCAATTGACCACTAAGGCTTGTTTTAAAATGTATGCACAAGATTCACATTTGTACAAGATCTGTTACCTCCACGTCATCAACCTGCATAGATGTAGCAGGCTCAACCAAATCTTGTTCAAAAATGCTCTTCTGCATCAATTTTTGCAGATTTTGAAAATGTTTTCGGGTGCCTGGTCCACTGCATGGACTACCAAAAGAATGGTAGCACTGAGAAGCATTTCATCGAGTTCTGCAAGGCTGCTAGCTGTTGTTAGCAGACCAATAACATGCATTGCCAGTTGGTAATGCTTTGGTGCACTGTAGGAAAAAATAGTAAACACTAGTAGTAATCATCTTAATAACTGTAACTTGTTTTTCTATACCTTTACTAACATACAAAGTCAAAGATAATTAATATCTAAATTTGAGATTTTATCATCAGTTTTTGATATAATTATGACCTGATAAATCAGGATGTGAAATTTGCAGTACCTACATAAAAAGAACTGTAACACCGTCAGTTTTCATTACAATCAAGTGCTTGTGTCTAAGTTTTACAGTTTAAATAATGAACTATGACTTTAGAAGACAGTATAATATATTTTGTTTTGGTACAGTGTTTAGACGCAGTAATAAACTAGTAATCCTTACTTACAATTTTTTACACATGTCTTTCGCATTTTTCATGATGTGGCTTAGACAGCGGTGCAGTATTGGCAAATCCAAGTCGGCCTGCTTTGCCTGTCCTGTGGCAATTGCAAAATATCTATCCAGTGTGTCATTCAAATTTTTCTGGGCAAATGAAATACATATTGCCTTCATTATTACCATGGACCCATCACAAATAAGCATGACTGGCACACGAAGGCCTCTTCCAAAAAGTCTTGCCACCTCAGTTTGAAAGGCCTCCAGAAAATAGTGAACAGAGGCTGTTGTGTGGTCACATGTTAGATATGTAGCCACTGCAAAGGGGGGCTTGGATTTTTGGGGATTTCTAACAACAAGCTCATAGACATAAAAGGGAGGATAACCCTCCTCCTTCTTCTTTATTGAGCCGGTGGCATCCAGATAAACAATGTCCTCCCGACAGCGCTCCTGAAATATCTCAATGCTCTGCTGGGACCACAGCATCACACCTTTTGGATCCTGCAGCACTTTTTGAAGGACGTTATCTGGATTTTTTTTTTTTTCATCAATTATAAGCTGGAGGCTTATTAATTCATTATTGTGTGGTCTTGTTTTTTGACGAGCCTCAAAACCAATGTTTTTTAGTATCTGCGGAGAGGGAGCCTCATCACGACATCCAGATATCATAACATCCTCCTCCAATTTTACGAGATTCTCCAGGTACATTGCCCGTGGCAGCTGACTCTGTAATTGAAGCCCAAGTTTATCTCTGTTGCTGGCCCTCACAGGACGTCTACGAAGCTCTGTACAACTGTGTTTGGCTTCTTTACCATCAAAGTTTACATTTGCCTTAAGGTCTTTAATAGTAACAGTTGCAGTTACTGAGCAGTCCTCAAAATTGCAATATGCAAGACACCAGAAATCTGGACCTTGTCTCTTGGAGCCTAAAGTCTTCAATCTGTGTCTCTTAAATGAAAATGAACAAAAGGGATGGATTGTCCTCAGACCTTTGGCAATGACATTGGTCCACTCCAACCCTTTAAAGCCACTCTTGGTCCTTTTTCATTAATCTCCTCCCATTCTTTTTGGGTATAAAAAAAGTTGGTGGGGTGGGAAGACTTATTTTCACAAAGCCATCTTCCCTGTATTGCTTATGGACACCTATAAGAAAAAGGCACTGCATTATTCAGCTTTACAATTAAGTGACTACATTGAGCAAATTAATTTAAAACCCCCTTTCTAACAAGTTTTTACATAGAAAGAGTGGTGAAGCACTATTTGAAATTCAACAGTATGTGACAAACAAATCAAATGGCTTACATCTGCGGAGCCTGCTCATGTTCCTTTGTTGGAACACTGGTGTCCTGCTCTGGAGGAGTTGGAACACTGGTGTCCTGCTCTGGAGGAGTTGGAACACTGGTGTCCTGCTCTGGAGGAGATGGAACACTGGTGTCCTGCTCTGGAGGAGAGGTGGACAGAGTCTGCAGGTCCTATGTGTAAAATGCAAATAGGAATAAAAGATGGTATGAAACAGTATTTGAAATTTAACAGTATGTGATAAAACAAGGCTCTGCAAAGGAGAGAGGAGTGTTTGACAGAGCGCTAGTATAATATTTGTTTGTGTGTGTGTGTATAAATAAACAAATACATAATCATTTTGTGTTGACTAACCTCATTTGGACACTGTTTTTGTGGGAATCCATGTCCTTTCTGTAAGATGTTAAATTAATGCTTCAAGATGAAAATAACACATAAATGTCAAATAGTATTTCCTTCAGATACACACCTCATGAATGGCATGAGATTTTTGGATTCTATAGCGATTTTTTTTGTTGTTAGGTATTCCAAGAGCAACACATGTTTGGCCCCAGAATCCTTGCTGAATTGATGCATTTTCATCTGATGAAGTGCCCTTTTTTCTCTGACATTCCACAATGTCAATAATATTATTAATTCCAATGTGTTTGGTTTTATTCTGAGAAAAGAGGCCACAGTAACAACATTCACAAGTAAATCATAATTTCGATAACATTAAAAGTGAGGATTTAATAAATAAATAAAACAAAATACCCCAAATAACTTGAATGAGAACACTCTGTAAAAGAAAACGCATATTTAGTGTAAAACACATTTCATTCTCTCAAACCATCTTTATTATGAACATATGTAATACATCCTTTAAAATTAAAATAGCTACAACGCTTCTTCTGCACATTTATAGGCCTTAATTTACATTGGTCATTTGTAATAATAGTTTGGCTTAGTTTATCTTTTGGTCAAAATACTTAATGTTGGGCATTACGCTAATAGGCTACTAATCAGGCCAATACCTTGTATTTGGTAAAGATGTGAACCCTACAGAAATAAATGCATTAATCCACATCATCTTTCATAACAAGGCAATAAAGGGTCTGCAAACACGAGGAAAAAATGGAACCTCGTTATATTCACAAAATACCACATTAGGTTAACATACGCTATCCAAACAGGTTAATTATCTTGATGGTGCCCTAATAGACCAACATTGTAATTCGTGTTAATAAACAAACATGCCTTTAAACTTGAGGACCTAGTTAGGTCTATATTTTGAGCCTTTGTCAACTCTGAACCAGGACGCAAAGACACTTGAAAGAACAAATGTACTTACCCTTGTTTGTGCGTCGCCATCATTAGCAGTGTTTTTTTAAGCGTCACTTTTAGGCCGGAGGACAGGCGCAACAAACTATGAGTAATAAGGCCTGTACGGATAAACTACACAATGTAGTGCGCATTCATGCCGTTTATTTTTTTGAGTTGTGTTATATGTATCATTTCAATTTCTTTAAGCTGTTGGTATATTTGTCTTTTAGAAAAGGTACAAAATCTTAAAACTTAAGCCGCAAGACAGGCAAAGACAGCAAAAACGATGATTAGCGCCATCTCAAGGCTAGAGTCGATAAAGTTCTCCTTCATGGAGCACAAAGTCACGCGCTGTAAAAGTTGTTTTTATACATCTACTATCTATATATTTTACAGAAATGGAATTTTGGATAAATTATATAGGCTAACAGAAAACATCTAAAAAACCCAATTGTTATTTTCTTTTTATCTGACAAGAAAATAAATGTCCTATTTGTTAAACACCCTAATGAGACCTGTAAACAACTGGAGAAAATAACATTATCTCTGCGAGACAGCATTTTTTTTAAAATTCATAGCTAAAGTTGGTTAAATCTTTATTAAAATATATTGATTTTAAGAAGGCTTTTATTTTGGAATGCTACATCAGATTCTTCTGAAATTTCCTGGAGAGCACCAGGAGGTCCTCTGCTACACACCAGAAGTGGAATGACCCTTTGGCAATTACTAGTTTTTTATAAAATCAAATCTAAATTTGGTCAATATATTATGAAAATTATGAATTTTTGTTTGACCTTTATTTTGAAATGCTACATCAGATTGTTCTGAAATTTCCTGGAGAGCACCAGGAGGTCCTCTGCTACACACCAGAAGTGGAATGACCCTTTGGCAATTAGTAGTTTTTTATAAAATCAAATCTAAAGTTGGTCAATATATTATAAAAATTATGAATTTTTGTTTGACCTTTATTTTGAAATGCTACATCAGATTGTTCTGAAATTTCCTGGAGAGCACCAGGAGGTCCTCTGCTACACACCAGAAGTGGAATGACCCTTTGGCAATTAGTAGTTTTTTATAAAATCAAATCTAAAGTTGGTCAATATATTATAAAAATTATGAATTTTCAGGGGGCTTTTATTTTGGAATGCTACATCAGATTCTTCTGAAATTTCCTGGAGAGCACCAGGAGGTCCTCTGCTACACACCAGACGTGGAATGACCCTTTGGCAATTACTAGTTTTTTATAAAATCAAATCTAAATTTGGTCAATATTTTATGAAAATTATGAATTTTTGTTTGACCTTTATTTTGAAATGCTACATCAGATTGTTCTGAAATTTCCTGGAGAGCACCAGGAGGTCCTCTGCTACACACCAGAAGTGGAATGACCCTTTGGCAATTAGTAGTTTTTTATAAAATCAAATCTAAAGTTGGTCATTTTTTTATGAAAATTATGAATTTTTGTTTGACCTTTATTTTGAAATGCTACATCAGATTCTTCTGAAATTTCCTGGAGAGCATCAGGAGGTCATCTGCTACACACCAGAAGTGGAATGACCCTTTGGCAATTAGTAGTTTTCTAAAAAATCAAATCTAAATTTGGTCAATTTATTATGAAAATTATGAATTTTCAGGGGGCTTTTATTTTGAAATGCTACATCAGATTGTTCTGAAATTTTCTGGAGAGCATCAGGAGGTCATCTGCTACACACCAGAAGTGGAATGACCCTTTGGCAATTACTAGTTTTTTATAAAATCAAATCTAAATTTGGTCAATATATTATGAAAATTATGAATTTTTGTTTGACCTTTATTTTGAAATGCTACATCAGATTGTTCTGAAATTTCCTGGAGAGCATCAGGAGGTCATCTGCTACACACCAGAAGTGGAATAACCCTTTGGCAATTACTAGTTTTTTATAAAATCAAATCTAAAGTTGGTCATTTTTTTATGAAAATTATGAATTTTTGTTTGACCTTTATTTTGAAATGCTACATCAGATTGTTCTGAAATTTCCTGGAGAGCATCAGGAGGTCATCTGCTACACACCAGAAGTGGAATGACCTTTTGGCAATTAGTAGTTTTTTATAAAATCAAATCTAAAGTTGGTCAATATATTATAAAAATTATGAATTTTCAGGGGGCTTTTATTTTGGAATGCTACATCAGATTCTTCTGAAATTTCCTGGAGAGCACCAGGAGGTCCTCTGCTACACACCAGAAGTGGAATGACCCTTTGGCAATTAGTAGTTTTTTATAAAATCAAATCTAAAGTTGGTCAATATATTATAAAAATTATGAATTTTCAGGGGGCTTTTATTTTGGAATGCTACATCAGATTCTTCTGAAATTTCCTGGAGAGCACCAGGAGGTCCTCTGCTACACACCAGACGTGGAATGACCCTTTGGCAATTACTAGTTTTTTATAAAATCAAATCTAAATTTGGTCAATATTTTATGAAAATTATGAATTTTTGTTTGACCTTTATTTTGAAATGCTACATCAGATTGTTCTGAAATTTCCTGGAGAGCACCAGGAGGTCCTCTGCTACACACCAGAAGTTGAATGACCCTTTGGCAATTAGTAGTTTTTTATAAAATCAAATCTAAATTTGGTCAATATATTATGAAAATTATGAATTTTTGTTTGACCTTTATTTTGAAATGCTACATCAGATTCTTCTGAAATTTCCTGGAGAGCACCAGGAGGTCCTCTGCTACACACCAGAAGTGGAATGACCCTTTGGCAATTAGTAGTTTTTTATAAAATCAAATCTAAAGTTGGTCATTTTTTTATGAAAATTATGAATTTTTGTTTGACCTTTATTTTGAAATGCTACATCAGATTGTTCTGAAATTTCCTGGAGAGCACCAGGAGGTCCTCTGCTACACACCAGAAGTGGAATGACCCTTTGGCAATTAGTAGTTTTTTATAAAATCAAATCTAAAGTTGGTCAATATATTATAAAAATTATGAATTTTCAGGGGGCTTTTATTTTGGAATGCTACATCAGATTATTCTGAAATTTCCTGGAGAGCACCAGGAGGTCCTCTGCTACACACCAGACGTGGAATGACCCTTTGGCAATTACTAGTTTTTTATAAAATCAAATCTAAATTTGGTCAATATATTATGAAAATTATGAATTTTTGTTTGACCTTTATTTTGAAATGCTACATCAGATTGTTCTGAAATTTCCTGGAGAGCATCAGGAGGTCATCTGCTACACACCAGAAGTGGAATAACCCTTTGGCAATTACTAGTTTTTTATAAAATCAAATCTAAAGTTGGTCATTTTTTTATGAAAATTATGAATTTTTGTTTGACCTTTATTTTGAAATGCTACATCAGATTGTTCTGAAATTTCCTGGAGAGCATCAGGAGGTCATCTGCTACACACCAGAAGTGGAATGACCTTTTGGCAATTAGTAGTTTTTTATAAAATCAAATCTAAAGTTGGTCAATATATTATAAAAATTATGAATTTTCAGGGGGCTTTTATTTTGGAATGCTACATCAGATTCTTCTGAAATTTCCTGGAGAGCACCAGGAGGTCCTCTGCTACACACCAGAAGTGGAATGACCCTTTGGCAATTAGTAGTTTTTTATAAAATCAAATCTAAAGTTGGTCAATATATTATAAAAATTATGAATTTTCAGGGGGCTTTTATTTTGGAATGCTACATCAGATTCTTCTGAAATTTCCTGGAGAGCACCAGGAGGTCCTCTGCTACACACCAGACGTGGAATGACCCTTTGGCAATTACTAGTTTTTTATAAAATCAAATCTAAATTTGGTCAATATTTTATGAAAATTATGAATTTTTGTTTGACCTTTATTTTGAAATGCTACATCAGATTGTTCTGAAATTTCCTGGAGAGCACCAGGAGGTCCTCTGCTACACACCAGAAGTTGAATGACCCTTTGGCAATTAGTAGTTTTTTATAAAATCAAATCTAAAGTTGGTCATTTTTTTATGAAAATTATGAATTTTTGTTTGACCTTTATTTTGAAATGCTACATCAGATTCTTCTGAAATTTCCTGGAGAGCATCAGGAGGTCATCTGCTACACACCAGAAGTGGAATGACCTTTTGGCAATTTGTAGTTTTTTATAAAATCAAATCTAAAGTTGGTCATTTTTTTATGAAAATTATGAATTTTTGTTTGACCTTTATTTTGAAATGCTACATCAGATTGTTCTGAAATTTCCTGGAGAGCATCAGGAGGTCATCTGCTACACACCAGAAGTGGAATGACCCTTTGGCAATTAGTAGTTTTTTATAAAATCAAATCTAAAGTTGGTCAATATATTATAAAAATTATGAATTTTCAGGGGGCTTTTATTTTGGAATGCTACATCAGATTCTTCTGAAATTTCCTGGAGAGCACCAGGAGGTCCTCTGCTACACACCAGAAGTGGAATGACCCTTTGGCAATTAGTAGTTTTTTATAAAATCAAATCTAAAGTTGGTCAATATATTATAAAAATTATGAATTTTCAGGGGGCTTTTATTTTGGAATGCTACATCAGATTCTTCTGAAATTTCCTGGAGAGCACCAGGAGGTCCTCTGCTACACACCAGACGTGGAATGACCCTTTGGCAATTACTAGTTTTTTATAAAATCAA
Source organism: Neodontobutis hainanensis (assembly GCA_024349245.1). Classification (NCBI taxonomy): domain Eukaryota; kingdom Metazoa; phylum Chordata; class Actinopteri; order Gobiiformes; family Odontobutidae; genus Neodontobutis; species Neodontobutis hainanensis. Next base: position 14,638 of record JALDNG010003789.1, read on the forward strand.
ATCTAAATTTGGTCAATATTTTATGAAAATTATGAATTTTTGTTTGACCTTTATTTTGAAATGCTACATCAGATTCTTCTGAAATTTCCTGGAGAGCATCAGGAGGTCATCTGCTACACACCAGAAGTGGAATGACCCTTTGGCAATTAGTAGTTTTCTAAAAAATCAAATCTAAATTTGGTCAATTTATTATGAAAATTATGAATTTTCAGGGGGCTTTTATTTTGAAATGCTACATCAGATTGTTCTGAAATTTTCTGGAGAGCATCAGGAGGTCATCTGCTACACACCAGAAGTGGAATGACCCTTTGGCAATTACTAGTTTTTTATAAAATCAAATCTAAATTTGGTCAATATATTATGAAAATTATGAATTTTTGTTTGACCTTTATTTTGAAATGCTACATCAGATTGTTCTGAAATTTCCTGGAGAGCATCAGGAGGTCATCTGCTACACACCAGAAGTGGAATAACCCTTTGGCAATTACTAGTTTTTTATAAAATCAAATCTAAAGTTGGTCATTTTTTTATGAAAATTATGAATTTTTGTTTGACCTTTATTTTGAAATGCTACATCAGATTGTTCTGAAATTTCCTGGAGAGCATCAGGAGGTCATCTGCTACACACCAGAAGTGGAATGACCTTTTGGCAATTAGTAGTTTTTTATAAAATCAAATCTAAAGTTGGTCAATATATTATAAAAATTATGAATTTTCAGGGGGCTTTTATTTTGGAATGCTACATCAGATTCTTCTGAAATTTCCTGGAGAGCACCAGGAGGTCCTCTGCTACACACCAGAAGTGGAATGACCCTTTGGCAATTAGTAGTTTTTTATAAAATCAAATCTAAAGTTGGTCAATATATTATAAAAATTATGAATTTTCAGGGGGCTTTTATTTTGGAATGCTACATCAGATTCTTCTGAAATTTCCTGGAGAGCACCAGGAGGTCCTCTGCTACACACCAGACGTGGAATGACCCTTTGGCAATTACTAGTTTTTTATAAAATCAAATCTAAATTTGGTCAATATTTTATGAAAATTATGAATTTTTGTTTGACCTTTATTTTGAAATGCTACATCAGATTGTTCTGAAATTTCCTGGAGAGCACCAGGAGGTCCTCTGCTACACACCAGAAGTTGAATGACCCTTTGGCAATTAGTAGTTTTTTATAAAATCAAATCTAAAGTTGGTCATTTTTTTATGAAAATTATGAATTTTTGTTTGACCTTTATTTTGAAATGCTACATCAGATTCTTCTGAAATTTCCTGGAGAGCATCAGGAGGTCATCTGCTACACACCAGAAGTGGAATGACCTTTTGGCAATTTGTAGTTTTTTATAAAATCAAATCTAAAGTTGGTCATTTTTTTATGAAAATTATGAATTTTTGTTTGACCTTTATTTTGAAATGCTACATCAGATTGTTCTGAAATTTCCTGGAGAGCATCAGGAGGTCATCTGCTACACACCAGAAGTGGAATGACCCTTTGGCAATTAGTAGTTTTTTATAAAATCAAATCTAAAGTTGGTCAATATATTATAAAAATTATGAATTTTCAGGGGGCTTTTATTTTGGAATGCTACATCAGATTCTTCTGAAATTTCCTGGAGAGCACCAGGAGGTCCTCTGCTACACACCAGAAGTGGAATGACCCTTTGGCAATTAGTAGTTTTTTATAAAATCAAATCTAAAGTTGGTCAATATATTATAAAAATTATGAATTTTCAGGGGGCTTTTATTTTGGAATGCTACATCAGATTCTTCTGAAATTTCCTGGAGAGCACCAGGAGGTCCTCTGCTACACACCAGACGTGGAATGACCCTTTGGCAATTACTAGTTTTTTATAAAATCAAATCTAAATTTGGTCAATATTTTATGAAAATTATGAATTTTTGTTTGACCTTTATTTTGAAATGCTACATCAGATTCTTCTGAAATTTCCTGGAGAGCATCAGGAGGTCATCTGCTACACACCAGAAGTGGAATGACCCTTTGGCAATTAGTAGTTTTCTAAAAAATCAAATCTAAATTTGGTCAATTTATTATGAAAATTATGAATTTTCAGGGGGCTTTTATTTTGGAATGCTACATCAGATTGTTCTGAAATTTTCTGGAGAGCATCAAGGGGTCCTCTGCTACTCACTAAACGTGGAATTACTCTTTGGCAGCTGCAAGTTTACTTTTAATCAATTAAATAAATTTGGTGTAAAAAAAATTCAGAATTATCAGGGGGCTTTTATTTTGTAATTCTGCATTAGACTGTTCCTAAATTACATGCTTTAATATTATTTTGACATTTATTTGAAATTTAACAAAAACATTGTTGTATCATTGCAACATCAAAGTTAACGTTCAAAACGGAATTCATTGCTGAGTTTGTGAATTATATATATTTATGATAAAAAAAAACTGAATATTAACTGTCAAAAGAGCTAGCTACCGAGAGTTGAAAATGTAAAAAACGAACATTTATCATTTCGGGAGGACGTCTAGGCGCTGTTTCCTTGCATTACCGTAAAACATCTAATACGGGTGCACTCCGAAATAAAGACGGGCTGGCTTGACTGGTGTTTTGAAACGGGATGGCTTGACCGCAGTATTAAAACAAAGTGGCTCTGCAAAGTAAAGAGTAGCCTATTTTACACAATATGCTTTCACAAAGCATTAGATGAACACGCTATTTAGACGGCTTTTTTTACATTTAAATTGATCTAAATGAATGATTTATCTTCATGGCAGTGCATAAAGCATTTGCTAACCTTATTATTATCTTTGATAACACTTGTCTGTTCATGCTAAGGTCTGCCAAAAACGTGCATCTACATGACTGCATTATAACTCTAGCCGTCATTTAAGATTACCTTTTATACCCTATTACCTTTAAAAAAAGCTCTCCAGGTTCTAGAGACCCAATAAGAAGACAAGAGTCCTAAGCAGCTGAGTCTTTAAAGCACTAAACTGGTATTAATCGATTATTGATGCTTATAGCGTAAGCTAGCTTGACGTGCGTCAGTGCCATGGAAACAGAAGGTCCAGGTGGGGCTATATAAGACGGCTCCAGTTAGAATTTTTCACTTCTCACTTGGCTTGTCCAGTGCGTTGCTGAACTGAGTTTCAGATTGACTTTTCCCAGAAAAACGCTGCATACCACAGTATAATCTTCTCTTGGCAAAAATAAACATATTTTAATATTTTGGTATTATCATATGTTTAAGGTTTGCCAGATCCTCAGAAATGGCACATGCTTTTGACCTCCGGTCATCTTGGATTTCTTTTCTGAAGGTAAGATAACTGTTTAATCAAATAAGACTGCATTAGGATAGTATTTATAATATTTTCTGTCCATATAACGTGTTTGATGTGTATTATGATAACCCGTTTGGGTGGGAGTAGCTACCAAAGCTAAAAGGGTCAATTTAAGAAAAATATAGTTTTGTTATGAACTGACATTTACTCGACGATTTAAATATGTAGTAACGCTAAAAGTAGATTCAATCTGTAGTGAGTAATGCACACTTTAATTTTACCAGAGAATATGTCAGTAAATTATTGAGTTTTAGTTTCAAATTTCACAAATGTTGCAGTGAAAATCTTGGATAAAAATGGCGCGGAGTTAACGTTCTAAATTGGAATCCATTAAAAATGTTCATCTCCATGGAGACAGTACTTGTCCGTGTTTAACTGTCAGTAGATGGCAGGTGCATACCTGTGTATGTGTTGAACACTAACAACAGGAAAGTTAGACCTAAAACTGCAAATGTTGTGTTACAGAGTCATTTTCAATCAATTTATTTTAAAAGAAATAGATCAACTGTGGCATTGTTGCCTACTGCAGCCTACTGTACAATGAAAGAGAAAACAAAATATAATCCAACAATCAGTCTATTTTGAATTTCACTTTCCACTTCCAAATAAAGTTAGTCACATATAACAGCTGCATTTTAATAAAAGTATAACAGACAGTTTAAATGGTTGAAGTATAATAAGACAGACATGACAGTTGAAGTATTAAACCTGTGCTAATTAGTTTGTATGTTTCTGGTCTTTGATGTTTTAATAAAACAAAGACTATATTATTTTATTCTCCACTGAAGGTCTGGGTCCTGCCGGTTCTGCGGATAATCCTATTTACATCTTCTCGGACGAGGAAGGCGTAGGTGAGTACGAGCCACTCCAACCAGCTGATGAAGAGGAGGAAGATTGGGAGGAAGATTGGGATGATGATTATGATGAAATAGACTCTGGTTACGAGAGCCTTTCTGATAATCAAGAGGATGATGAAGAGGAGCAAGACAATGACCAGCAGTTTCCTCCGGAGGAGTTTTGGGATGGCTGGCGCCAGAGAGACCCTCCTGCTGAAGCTGAAGAACAGGTGAGTCGGCCCCTGGCTCCGTTGTTCAGCAACCGGCAGGAGTCCTCCGGCGTTCATCCCTCTCCAGAGCATGCTTGAACATGTTTTCCGTCCTCCAACTCCTCCTCCTTCCTCCTCGGCCCCCAGCGGATCCACCAAACGGTTCTTTGATGAAGAGGGCTGAGGTGCCTTCCTCCAAGAGGCCACGTTTGGACCAGCCCGAAGAAAGCACAGACGGTCCTACTCCATCGACCTCTGCTGGGACGTCCTTCCCCAGTCGCTTCACTCGCTACTTCCACCCCCAACCGGACTCGGACGACTCGGACTCCGACTGACTTCATCTTTGATTTGGCAACAACAACGCCAATATTTTACAACTTAAACTACAGCAGAAATGCTATGTGGGATTTTTATTAACATTGAAAACAGAAACAAATACAGTCAACCTACAAAAGAAGTAGAAGACTAAAGCTTGTACAAAAACTAATCTGAGAAACTAAACCTGACCAGTTTTACTTTTCCCAGGATTTCCTCCAAAGTCGCCTTGTACTTGTTTTGACGTTTAAGTGAATATATGCTTTATTCCTCCCACACTGGGAGAACTGGTTCTGTATAAGACATAATTATTAGAGAGAGGGTTGTCCACCAACTGGAGGGTCGATGGTGCGAGCCGCCCTTCTCTGTTCTTGATATATTATTCTTAAAATTTAAATAAAGTAACGAATACTGTTACGGCCCAAAAGAGTCGAAAAGAGGACACAGGAAGCAAAACAGTTCATTTCAAAAATAGTTTTTATTCATTTAGTTTTAGACCTAATGTTTTTTTCTCTCTTTTATGTAAATAAAACGAGAATCCAAAAACCCTCCCGTGCCTGAAAAAAATAAAACAGGAAAGTAACAAAAGAAAGGAGGACCTGGTGAGCCGGCCAAACAGAACATAAAGGAAGGAGTGACCCCGGGCCAACCCTGTACAGGGCCGTAGAAGCCGGTGCCAACTCCTCTACCACCCTACACAACACAACCCCTCATTACTAACCTGAACAAAATAAAGAACGATAACTCAGACAGCCGGTCCCATCAGGCCAAACAAAAACCAGGCTAGGCTAACAAGGACTGCAGAGGCATGGAGCAAGCCGGCTGCGCAGCGTTGTCACCGGAACAGCTGAGGCGAAGCGGCGAGCCAGCGAGAGCCTCCCAGGTGACCTATATACTCTGATGTTTGCTAGTTTGCTCAAAGGCTGTTTGACAACGAACAGTCCACACAAAAGTTCTCTTAGGATTTAAAAGGTCAGTTAAAGGAGAGGCAACAGCAGAAAAATTCCTACAAAGACCCCTGTAATAACCAACCATGGCTAAGTAACGTCGAAGCTCAGTGCGACTAGTTGGAATAGGAAACGAGACAATACTCTCCACCTTGGCCTGCACACAACCACCACCAACCACTTTACCTAAGTAAGTCACAGTTGCTTGGGCAAATACACACTTTGATAAGTTCACTGTTAAGTTTGCCTCTTGAAGACGACCCAATAACACCCGAAGGTGTTAAATATGCTTCACCCAGGAATCGAAACAAACTACCAAGTCGTCCAAGTAAGCCTCACAAAATGACAGACCCGACAGTATAATCCTAATCAACCGCTGAAATGTTGCGGTGCATTTCACATGCCAAACGACATAACATTGTATTGAAAAAATTATCTGGGGTTACAAAGGCTGAGACTTGTTTTGCACGCTCAGTGAGCGGCACCTGCCAGTAACCTTTCAACAGAACAGAACTTGGACACAAACGTAGCCCCACCCACTCGATCCACACAGTCCTCAATGCGAGGCAATGGAAAACAGTCCTGCT
>JALDNG010003790.1:0-21505 GCA_024349245.1 Neodontobutis hainanensis
TGAATATATGTTGACTGATTGTATATGAACTATACCAAAAGAAAGATTAGTTCTGTGTGTACACTTAATAATTTGACAGCTGTAAAAATAAAATGAGATGGGAAGGCACACATAAGCACACAGCTTCAGCCTACTCCCTTTGGGCTCTGTACAACAATATAGTATGTATGTATGTAATGAAAATGTATAAAAATGTATTGAGGAAAAAAAGAAAGCCTAAATAAATAAACTAAAAAAAAAAAAAACTTCAAAATTTTGAACTAAGTTCACAGTTCCAAAAATGAACTATTTCTTAGTTCTTTTTTCCATGTTGCTGCGAGCTATTATTTTTCAAAAATATTGCCAGAGCCCATATACAGTAGAATCACAGACAGCAATTATTTTATCAGTTTTAACAATGAAGCTATGTGTCAGATTTCATCTTCATATCCAATATTGAATCCTTATCAAACCAGGGTTTACATTAGCATTGAGGAGAGCATTTCCCCATTGTTTTAATGCTTTAATGCTTTGTTGCTGCCCATTCACTCCACAATAGTAGCAGCTGCTGGTTTCAACCCTACAGTACATTCTCAAAAACAAGAGGAAAACGTTGTTAGGATTTTGAAATAAGAAACACTTTTATAACTGTTTTGTAGGTTATTTGCACTCTCTGCATGATACACTGCACCTAGATTAGGACACTACATACCTCGTCTGTTTAAACCAGTTAGAACCAGTTGGTTACCCCTGGCTGGAACACATAGTGGAAAACTACTGATTCAAAGCAGGAAGTGTCCCCTCATGTGAGAGGTGTGGCCAAAGCTTAGGACCTTTTGAGCATTGTGTTGACCAGCAGCACAACACGTGGGCTGACCTCATGTTAACTACGTGTTGTGACCCAGCGCTGGCTTGTACCTTTTCTGAATGGAATTAAATGGACAAACTTTACATTGGTTTTATAGTTTTATTGAGATAATATTAGTTCCAACACTCGTAACAAAAGAGCCGGGAGAAACTGGTTCTAGGAGTAACAACGTGCTGCTTGAATGGTCTTTTTAAATGAGGAATTATTAAAAGAAAAACAGGACAGTAATCATTAAGATTCAATCATACAATTCTTTTAAATAATCATACGCCTTTGTTACGTGCTGCTGCCGCCTCCATGCTTTCTTTTTTTTTTTTTTTTTTTGATGACGCTTCACGCATGCGGGGGATGGCGGGGCGACACTTGTGGCTGGTGTTGCCAGATTTGGTGTTTTTCCACTACATATTGAGACCCGTTTGTGGTGTGTTTTAGCCGGGTTTTCACCTAGAAGGCTGTTAAGAGAATTTTGGTTACAGATTAAATGAGCAGACGATGGAGACGGCATAGGATTTGACAATAATAGACAGGTTTAATCTTTGCAAAGAGAAGCAAACACACGGTAGCAATGGTACACGGAGGGTTTTGCTTAAAGGTGTAAACAATACATGAGGCTTTATAGGTTTACATTGTGCCAGCCCCCAGCTCCAGGGTCGTGGATGGACGTGTATTGAGCTGACGTGTCAGTCAGAGATGTGTGTCTAAGTGAACAGGACAGAGTGTCCTTGTACAGTGATTAGATGTAGTGCAAACTGATGTAGATATAGCTGAAGGCATTAAGTCATACTTGTGTGTGGATAAGCATGTGAACTGGAGCAGGGTGAGCATAATGTATAACATTAATGGAGATGTACAATTCCCATAACATTCCCCTGTTTATGCCAGACATGGCATAAATCAAAATCCCACCTTGATGCGAATTGTATGCGGCCAGAAGCGAAAACCAGGCGGCAGCTGACCTAGCCTAAGTACATTTGAACCATTTGGTAAATGACCTATTGCCGGGAAAAAGACCTTCTGGCGCCCCTTCTGCCAAAGGCGGCTATTCACAAACAAGGCCTAAACTATAAAATATGGGTAACTGAACAGAAGAAAAGATCACAACAATTCAGAACAGAAAAATCACAAGGGATTACTTTCCTGATCATTTAAACTCAACAATATGTGTATCAATCAAAAACATGTCATCACTCCAAAAGAATGAAGAAAAAGGTGCCGGATTAAGCTGGTCATCCCATCGGACTTAATATCTCCGGCCTGTCCCTGCCTGTCCATTACTGTCCCTGTAACGAAAAGAAACAAACAGGAGTGAGACATATGCACATTCATAATGATTAAAATCAATTCTCTTAAGCATCATAACTTCAATGAACCATACGGCCCTTAGGACTGTAGTATGATCCGTCCTGGAGCTGTTGTCCGTTGGTGAACATGCAAGCGTTAACGTCCCTCAGATATTAAAGTGTTCATCTGAAGTCAAAGCCTCGACCACAGTCGTTGGGCAGGTGCATGTCCAGGAATGTTGACCCAATGGACACATCCATCAATCTCACCAACAAGCTCCGGATACATGGAAATCAATACAAACAAAAGTTATAAGACATGGAAGTGCCATACAAGTACATCTCAACACAGATTTAAAATCCCAGTCAATTTTCCCAAATATTTTATAACTATTTTTAGAACCAGGTCAAAATCAATTACTATATTCCAGAATACTCTGTCCATTCATCTGAAGAGTGTGAAGCTCTTTCTTAAAAGCTTTAGTTATGCTGTTAACTAGCCCCGTGTTACTTTGGATGAAATCCTGTAGATCTCACCTTTTCAGCTCAAAGCAGCTCAGTGCTATTTGTTCTGTCCAGTCCTTGGACCAGTTTTAACTCATTTCCAGTTTTAATTCACAGTTACAGCATTTCACGTGCAATTCATAAACCTTTGTTGGTTATAATCTAATTAAATTTAATCCACATTTGCATAAATTATCTCAAATGTAAAATTCTAATTTCAATGCTAATTGAATTTTAGCCTTATATTCATTAAGGACACCTTGAAGGAGACCTCTGTTGTTGAAGCATATGGGGCTCTCAAATAAACCTGAAGGAACTGCGGTTTAGTTCCTAAGGTGTGAGGTTTTACTCACGATGTTCTCCGTCACATTGTATGTGAACAAATAAACCAGGATCCTTTAAGGACGCATGTTTCCGGTTCAGCAGGCAATGGTCTAATGGTCTTACTTTTACAAAACCTCCAGACTTCTGCTTTGCACTGCACCTGTCCCTGATCTCTGTTTGTCAGGTTCAGAGTGATGTTACAGGACGTCCTGTCACTAGCCCTGCTCACAGGTGTACTCCAGGTGTAAACCAAGATGACTATAAGTTCAAAGAACCATGTTAATATTAGCTCTTACTGGTGGCTATATTTCAAATCTTATTTTCAGAACTGGTACTTGTTGTGGTTGGCTTCCATCAAAATAAAGAACAAACAAATAAATCAAAAGTTCTCAGACATTTTTAGACCCATAGAAAGTGCCTCCAGGCTTTCGTCAAACGAAACCATGTAAGCTCTTAAAAATGAAAACAATAAAAATTAAACAACAGATAAACCCTGTTTCCACAGATATGGTCTGCTGGAAATCTAATTTAATCTGAAAGTTTGACTCAATCAGAACAAACAGTGCCTCTTCAAAACAGTCATGTCAACCTTTCTTTATTTTTGATTTAAACTTATCCTTTACTGCATTAAACACTGTTGTTATATTAGGTTAACCACGCATCACCTCTTCACTTTAATACAGTTAGTTTAAATCTTCTCCTTCTCTTTTTTGAGCCTTGGGAAACCCATGGCTCAAAACAAATAAAATAAAAATAAAATAAACATCATAAAATGAAAGGCCAGTGCCATTGATCATTTTAAGAAGTTAGTCCAGCAATTATCATTTCTAATTCTTCATCTTCTTTATGTTTTCCAAATAGCATCACTGTTGTGTCTGTTATATTTAAACTTTATTTTGTTCAGTTTTAATTTTAGCTACCATTTAGTTTTAGTTAGCACAGTTGTAGGTCCTGTAACTGTAACTATCATCATCAATTATAGTAAAATTTTATTCAGCTGATGCAAACATAAATAATTTAAAATAGATCAGAACTAGTTTCTCATGATCTGTTGTCACAAACTTTTAGCCAAAGACTTTAAATTCACAATCTAATTAGAAAATCCTCAGAATATTGTTCACTCACTTCAAATTAATTCCTTTAGAAATAAAATCCTTTAAAAACTCTTGGGTCAGACCCTCCTCTGGAGTTAACCTTGTAATCAGGCAGCCTCTCTCAGCTGCTCAAACACACCCCAAAGCCTCTGTTCACACTGCTTTCCTCCAAAACTCCATCACCATTGTGTCGTTTAAAAGAAAAGACCGTTCATTAAATCAACAAAGCTCTGTATAAATTTTTCTGTATTTAATTTTATAATAAACAATTTCTTTAAGGTTTTGTTCAGTATAGATTTGTTCCATACTGTCTCTATAAAACTCAGTTTTAACACCAGGAGTTCAATTTGTTTTTTTTCTTTTGCATCTTTTCCATATTAATTTTAACTGCAGCATATTTAAAACGTTTATTCATTCTTAATTTCACATTTTCACTAATTTTGTGTCAGACTCTACATAAAGAGTTCCCTTTACTCAATGTTAAACAGAAACTTAACCCATTAAGTGTAAAATAAAATCAACTTCTCTCTTTATTTATTCCGATACCCCGACATTTCACTCAGTTATAGTCAATAATGTTAATTTAAAACAATGCTAAAATTTAATATTTTATTTTTAGGTAAGGTTTTACTGTGCTCTCCATAAACACCTCTTCAGTTCAACCAAAATAATATTCAATCCCATTCAAAAGGACAGACTATTGCGTTAGTCTCTAATTCACACATTCAGCAATAATCCAAACGTTCCAACCTTTAAATCAGATTCATCAAAAAAAAAACTTTTACAAATCACTTCAAGCAGTGATTAAAACAGTGAGCACTTTGTCTTATGCTCTTAAACTTTAACCATTTTTACAGTTTAACACTTTAACTTAAACTTTTCAAATAAACCACCTCCAATCCTGCAAGATTGTTTAGATAGTTTTAACTTAGATAAGTTTTCAATTCCCAGATTACAAATTTACCTTGCAGTTTAAAACTTTACTGTAAATATGCCACTTATTTACATTGCATTTTAAACTTTATTAAAAGATGCAACTTCTCTACATTGTAGTTTAAACTTTATTATAAATATGCCACTTATCTACATTGTAGTTTAAACTTTATTGTAAAGATGACCCTCGTCAGCATCTATTTTTGTGTCAGGTCTTAAACCTTTGTTAGAAGGTTCCATTTCAAAATCATTGGCCAGTATTTATTTTGTCTTCATTTCAGTTTCTCTAATTACTTGATCAATATTTTTCTCAAACAGTTTTTTAATCTCATTCATTTTGTCATTTATTTTACCAAAACATTTTTATAGAATCAAGATTTAAATGTGGACTATATTCGTATCATAAACCTTTCTTTATCCCATCAGTTCAGTCTGTTTCTGTCACTGACATTTTTACTTCAGCAATTTTCAAAATTAGACGTTTGTTAACTGTAAAGGCTCCAACACTTTCTGTGGAGCTAAACTTCATTGAAAAACATTTCTTGCTCCGGACCTGAGCAAAAGAAGTGAGGATGCTTTGAAGCCCTGCTACTTTGGCCCAGAACGTTATCTTGTGTTGAAACATTCCTCGTGAATCCAAACATTGGTTGTTTTAAATCCACTTTCTCAACACCTTGTCAGAACCAAACCAGAGAAATACATAATTGTTTATTTCCTTTCTTCTGGAATAAATTATTTTATATGTGAGCTGATGGCCCAATATCTATAATTTATATTATCTTTATAACTTCATCTTTAAGACACATTTTTAAATTCTTCTGATTACACAGTGATCATTTTCATTCATGTTATACAGTGTTTTTGAACCACACTGATATTAAGGACCTCTATTAGTTTAAGTACTAATAGACTCATACAATTGGTCTCCAACTTTTAAAAAAAATACTTTTCTAGTAAGAGTGAGAAAGAAAAGGGAGGGTGATAAGACACCTGTTATATTGTGTTACTGTGGAACACTGGTGTTTAACTCTATTCAATGTCTACAGTGTTTTTTATTACAAAGTGGTCATTTTCATTCCATCACCAATAACTATGTCTCAGTTTTTCTTAGTTCTTTCATACTAATATTTGTCCTAATAGATGTACAAAAGATTTCAATTGTTTTGCAAAATACTTCAATACTTTTATTTTGGATCCAAGGTTTTGGATCTTTTAACTTTTCACTTCCGTGTTCTGTCTTTTTGTGTGTTTTAAGTGGCACTATGTGTGTGTACATGACTTAACTCCTGATCTCAGGTCAGTCTTGCTCCTGCTGTGGCCTGGGTCTGTTCTTTGTCCCTCTGCAGACATGTCGTCCTCTCTGTGTCCTCCACCCCACCACGTCCACCTCTCACGGCCTCGCCCGCTCCGTGACCAGAGGAATTTGTGCGTTTTCCTCGGAGAAATACAACATAATCAGTATTCATTTCAGGCTTCACGTCTTTGAGAAAAGCCTATTTCTTTGTTTTTGTCAAATTTAGTGCATATTACATAAAATTTTGAAAATGTGTTTTCTGTATCTTACGCTTTTGTCTCTGATCCGCTGGGCACTGGGCAGCGTCTTGTAGGCCTTTGGTCGGAGCGGGTGGATTTGGCAGAGAGAGAGGCAGGAGTGTGACGGGGTGGACAGTTGTGGACGGCCCTGTTCAGTGGCCGACCTTGAGAGACGGCATGCTGCTTGAGAAAGGCAGACCCAGAGGCTCACAGGAGGAAACATTTGAGAAAAAAATATATTTTGTCAGTTTATTCAGGTCTTTTATGCATTTTCATAGTTTATTCACAGTTTTGGACTTACTTTGTCAATTCTTTAATCTCATCTCTGCTGTGTCGCACAAAAGTAATACATATCTGTTCTTTAACAGACTATTTATAAACTTTTCTCATAATTCAAAAGCACATCCAACTTCAGTAGATGTGTCTGTTCCGTGTTTGTGTCTGTGTGTTTTTATGTGTGTGTCTGTACTTCTGTGTCTATGTGTCTGTGTGTGTTTATGTTCCTGACCTGTTCAAGGGTTAGTCAAAGGTCCTTCTCTCATCTGGACCCAGTGTCGCCCTGTAGTGTTGGCCTGTCGGCTTCGCCAGTGCCCCCGTCTGCGACTCCTCTACGCAGAGGAAATCTTGGGGAGCACTGGTGTCCAGCGGAGAGGCCAAGACCTAGAAATCTCACAGGGCACATTTATAAAAATACAAATGATTAGTGTCCTGAAGTACCTGTGTGCACTTCACTAGAAAAATATCTTACATAAGCTATTTTTAAGCTATTTTTCCTCCGATGGATCAAATTCTCACAGTCACTATGTTGCATCAACTTATCACAAGTTAAGGCTTTTTCACATTCAGGCTGACTAATGTTCGATCTCATTATTCAGACTGAATCAACTTCTTCCAATAAAATCAATCAAAATTTACTTAAAGTCACTCAATACACATTCGCATCCCAGTCACACTCTCACTCTATTTTAACAATTTCTCCATATGTTTGGTTAACCAGACGTCATCAAATAATTTTTAGCAAAACAGACTTTGTCAAAAAGTCTCTTCAACTTTTTAGTCCTTCACTGCTTCACAGTGAACAATTCACTTCCGGCTCTAATCTCACCATTAACCTTAGGATTTGGCAGGGTCTCGACTAAGAGTCCGCTCGAGCTCTACTTGTGCGTCTAACGCACCATTAAAACCATTAAAACCAACACTCGTAGTTAAAGGCCAGACTGTTTGAGTGTGGAGTATTAGAATGTATGTTTATTAAACTAAAGCAATATCTGCAAATATTACCACAGATTAATATCAAAACATTCCGTTTAAATCTCACCATACACCTCTAAAGGCAGGGTCTCGACTAAAACACATACTATTTCCTCGTCTCTCAGACGGTACCTCAGTTTTAGTGTTCTTCTACAGTAATAGTAACAACATGGAAATACCACGGTAGATGTCATGCAATCACCAAACAGTTTAAGCAGAAGCAACCCAAAAACCTACTTCCGGATTTCTCTGTTTTCACAATCACAAATTAAAAAAAAATTAACAGCTGTTTTACCTGACTTTAGTCGAATGGTCCAGTCTTTCCTCAGCCAGACTTCTGTCTCTCATCGTCTCTCTGCTTTTTTCTCTTTTTATTTTTTTTTTTTTTTAGTTCAGATATCGTCACTGCGTCTCTCACAGAGAGTGAAGGTCTGGCCTGTAATGCTCAAACAGCGCATCTTAGGACTTATAAAGAAATGCTTTTTTGTGCATTTCTTCCGTGCACGTCAGTTTCACTTTCTACACGAGAAACAGCAGATGTTGATATCCCGGACGAGACCCCAAAATGTTAAGAGAATTTTGGTTACAGATTAAATGAGCAGACGATGGAGACGGCATAGGATTTGACAATAATAGACAGGTTTAATCTTTGCAAAGAGAAGCAAACACACGGTAGCAATGGTACACGGAGGGTTTTGCTTAAAGGTGTAAACAATACATGAGGCTTTATAGGTTTACATTGTGCCAGCCCCCAGCTCCAGGGTCGTGGATGGACGTGTATTGAGCTGACGTGTCAGTCAGAGATGTGTGTCTAAGTGAACAGGACAGAGTGTCCTTGTACAGTGATTAGATGTAGTGCAAACTGATGTAGATATAGCTGAAGGCATTAAGTCATACTTGTGTGTGGATAAGCATGTGAACTGGAGCAGGAGTGAGAGCATAATGTATAACATTAATGGAGATGTACAATTCCCATAACAAAGGCTCTATAGAAATCAGGCACCATATTGAACGAAGAGCATGCCATTCACAGACAAAAGATTGAACGAGTTCAGTTACGTTCATTAGGCAGTAATACAGCACGTTCAGTTCATGTTTGCCCAAAATAGTGTTGTGCCTGAAGCGCGTTCATTGAAGCGATAGTTCATGAAGCAGCGTTCAGGCACAACACTGCTCCTCTGATCTCTTTCTGACCTCTGACTCCTCTCGTCTCTCTGTCTCCTCTGGTCTTTCTGTGGCCTCTGCCTCCTCTGGTCTCTCTGTGTCCTCTGCCTCCTGTGGTCTCTCTGTGGCCTCTGCCTCCTCTAATCTCTCTGTGGACTCTGCATCCCCTGGTCTCTCTAGTGTTTTCTAATACTCATATACAGTCTGTTCTAATGCTCGTCTACAGTCTGTACTACTGCATCTCTACAGTCTATTCTTCTGCACATTGTCAGTCTGTTCTACTGGACATTTACAGTCTGTTCTAATACTCTACAGTCAGTTCTAAAGCCAATCTAGAGTCTGTACTACTGCTGCTTTGAAGTCTGTTCAACTGCACGTCTACAGTCTGTTCAACTGCACCTCTACAGTCTGTTCTAATGCCAGTTTATCGTCTGGACTACTGCTCTACTAATATCTCTTCCACTGCATGTCTACAGTCTGTTTTACTGCACATCTACAGTCTGTTCTAATGCAAGTCTACAGTCTGTACTACTGCTCATCTACAGTCTCTTCTACTGCGTCTACAGTCTGTTCTAATGCAGATCTACAGTCTGTTCTAATGCAAGTCTACAGTCTGTACTGCTTATCTACAGTCTGTTCTACTGCAAGTCTACTGTCTGTTCTGATAAACGTCTACAGTCTGTTCTACTACACATCTACAGTCTCTACTACTGCACTTCTACAGTCTGTTCTAATGCACATCTACAGTCTGTTCTAATGCAAGTCTACAGTCTGTACTACTGCTCATCTACAGTCTGTTCTACAGCAGCGCTCTGCTATTTAATCCGTGGTTTAGTCGAAGTCAGTAGGAGAAGCAACTTAGCAGCAGAAGCCTACAGAACCGTGTAAGTGTATTTGATTCTTGTCATTTTTGAGCTTAGTGCCGTGTTATTGCTGAGAAAACCGCTCTGTGCATTACTACGACTTTGTCACGTGGTGCACGGCGTTCACTCTCACCTGCTCGCCGCCTGGTTTCGTTTGAGTTGTTTACGGCCTTTTGGAGGCGTGATCAAGCGCCAGCAGCGCTCTGCTATTTAATCCGTGGTTTAGTCGAAGTCAGTAGGAGAAGCAACTTAGCAGCAGAAGCCTACAGAACCGTGTAAGTGTATTTGATTCTTGTCATTTTTGAGCTTAGTGCCGTGTTATTGCTGAAAACCGCTCTGTGCATTACTACGACTTTGTCACGTGGTGCACGGCGTTCCTCTCACCTGCTCGCGCCTGGTTTCGTTTGAGTTGTTTATGGCCTTTTGGAGGCGTGACCTGCTGAATTCAATTCTTGAATCAGGCGGGTATACAAGTGTGAACCACCGCGGCAGCGTCGCAGCAACCCTAATCGCGTGAAGACCTAAGAGTAAAGACCATCGACTCTACCTGCACTCGACTCCACCGAGCAGGGCACTTGAGTATTGCACTTTTGTACCAATTGTTTGCACTTAAAACTTACTATTTATACTTTACTCTCTACTGTCTATTGTTTTTCTGCTCCTCTTCAATGTGTTTTCAAATTCCTACTGTCATTTCTACGGACATTTTCATCTGTTTTACGCAAAGGAGATGCAACCATAACAATCTGCATGTTATATCACCGTCCATAACTGCCTCTTCTACTTTCTCAATAGGCTTGTGGAACTGCCAGTCTGCTGTGAACAAAGCTGATTTCATTACCGCTTTTGTTCAACATTCTGGTCTTTCAGTTGTAGCACTTACAGAAACATGGATCAAACCAGAGGACTCTGCCACTCTCGCTGCCCTCTCCCATAATCACACTTTCTCCCACAGTCCTCGCCTCACAGGAAGGGGTGGAGGGACCGGATTACTTATCCCTACTGACTGGAAGTTCAAACAGCTAGCACCCTTGTGTGACAACAGCTCCTTCGAGTTCCATGCTGTTACCATCACCTACCCTGTTAAAAGTCACTTTGTAGTTATCTATCGACCCCAGGTCAGCTTGGACATTTCTTGGAGGAGTTGGATGTGCTTCTTTCATCCTTCCCTGAGGATGGTACTCCTCTGGTGGTATTAGGAGACTTCAACATCCACCTTGAAAAGCCACAGGCTGCTAACTTCAATAACCTGACTGCATCATTTGACCTCAAGCAGGTCTCACATCAGCAACTCACAAGTCTGGTAACCAACTAGATCTCATCTACATAAGACACTGCTCCGCTCGGCATACTCAGGTCACGCCTCTGCACACTTGGATCATTTCTTCATAACTCTTGACCTCGATCTAACTTCTCCAGACACCACAGTTTTACCGCTGGTCACTTTCCGCGTAACCTGCGTTCACTCAGTCCCTCCGCTTTTCCTCTGCCGTCTCTTCTGCTTCCCCTCTTGAGAGCTCTCGCTTTTAAACACCAACACTGCCACTGACACTCTGTGCTCCACTCTTACATCCTGCCTGTACAACTTATGCCCTCTTATATCCAGACCAGCTCGTACATCCTCGTCTGCCCCTGGTTATCCGATGTTCTCGTGAGCATCGCACCAGCCTCCGGTCAGCTGAGAGAAAATGGCGCAAGTCAAAGATCTCACTGACCTCTCTATCTACCAGTCTCTCCTCTCTAATTTCTCTGCTGATGTCACTTCTGCAAAAACTGACTACTACCATTCTAAGTTAAGCAACTCACCTGACTCACGCACTCTCTTTAAAACCTTCTCTGCCCTCCTTTGTCCGCCTGCTCCCCTCCTTCATCAGAGTTAACAGCTGATGATTTTTCTTTCTTTGTAAAGAAAACAACTGCCATCAGCAGTCAGTTTTCTGCGCCAGCACCTGTTGAACTCTTTCACACCTCTGATACGTGTTTGCTCCCCTCTTTTCTCCTCTAACTGAGCGGGCGTTTCCAAGGTCATTAGTTCTAACCACCCTACCACCTGCCCGCTGGATCCCATCCCCACATCTCCTTCAGGCCATCTCTCCATCTGTCGTGCCTGCTCACCCACATCATCAACTCTCTCTCCACTGGTTCATTCCCACAGCTTTCAAAGAGGCCCGCATCACACCACTACTTAAGAAACCCACTCTCAACCCTTCACTATTAGAAAACTACAGACCGGTTTCCCTCCTTCCCTTTACTGCCAAAGCTCTGGAGCGAGTTGTGTTTAACCAGCTCTCCTCCTTTCTCACGGAACAACCTCCTGGACCAGAACCAGTCTGGGTTCAAGAGCGGACATTCCACTGAAACTGCACTGCTCTCAGTCATGAAGCCCTGAGACTGGCAAAGGCAACATCCAAGTCATCTGTCCTCATCTTACTGGATCTGTCTGCTGCCTTTGACACCGTTAACCACCACATCCTCTTGTCTTCTCTCAGTGCGATGGGTGTCTCTGGAATGGCGTTGCAATGGTTCAAGTCTTACCTCTCAGGTAGGTCATTCAGAATATCCTGGAGAGATGAGGTCTCTGAGCCCCAACATCTTAATACAGGGGTGCCACAGGGCTCAGTGCTTGGACCACTACTCTTTTCCATATACATGACATCTCTTGGCTCTATCATTCAGAAGCATGGCTTTTCATATCACTGCTATGCGGATGACACTCAACTCCACTTGTCATTTCAACCTGGCGATCCGGCGGTCTCTGCTCGTGTCTCAGCGTGCCTGAGTGACATCTCACTTTGGATGCAGGACCATCACCTGCAGCTGAACCTTGGAAAAACAGAACTGCTAGTGATTCCTGCCAACCCAAAGACCCACCACAACCTCGCCATTCAACTAGGCTTTCAAATGGTTGTGCGGTGTAATCAACCATTACACCGTCCAGCACTGCCAGAAATCTGGGAGTGGTAATTGATGATCAACTAAACTTCACAAGTCATGTTGCCAGCATCACCAGGTCCTGTAGATTCATCCTCTACAACATTAGGAAAATTAGACCTTTCCTATCGAAGCACTCGCGCAAATCCTAGTTCAGGCTCTTGTCTTGTCCAAACTGGATTATTGCAATGCTCTTCTGGCTGGACTCCTGCCTGCACAACCAAACCTCTGCAGCTCATCCAGCAGCAAGAGTGGTCTTTAAAGAACGAAGAGAGCGCACGTAACTCCTCTCCTAGGTTACATTGGCTCCCGATTGAGGCACGTATTAAGTTCAAAGCTATGCTCTTGGCCTACAAGACCACCACTGGCTCCGCCCCTTCATACCTTCACTCACTGATACAGACCTATGTTCCTACCAGATCCCTGCGATCTGCTAATGAACAACGTCTGGTTGTACCATCCCAAAAGGAAAAAATCCCTCTCACGTACTTTCTCTGGATCTGTTCCACATTGGTGGAATAATCTACCTGCTGCTACAAGATCAGCAGATTCTGTAGACATCTTTAAAGCGCTTGAAAACATATCTCTTTTGTCAACACCTGACTGACAAACACTAAATTCTTAACTTCCTTCTATCAATTCCTTCATAAAAAAAAAAATGCTGTGCTAGGTTTTAACTGACTAGTTTTTGGTGCACTTATGCTTTTTGTTACCTTGTGTTGTTGAAATTGCTTCCATTGTTTTCCTGACTTGTAAGTCGCTTTGGATAAGCGTCTGCTAAATGACTAAATGTAAATGTAAATGTAAATGTTCTACTGCACGTCTACAGTCTTTTCTTATAAAGCGTCTACAGTCTGTTCTACTGCACATCTACAGTCTCTTCTACTGCACTTCTACAGTCTGTACTACTGCACTTCTAAAGTCTATTCTAATGCTCATTTATAGTCTGTTCTATTGCACGTCTACAGTCTGTTCTACTGCACTTCTACAGTCTGTACTACTGCATATCTACAGTCTGTTCTAAAGCATGTCTAGAGTGTTTTCTAATACAAATATACAGTCTGTTCTAATGCACATCTACAGTCTGTACAACTGCACCTCTACTGTCTGTTCTAAAGCATGTCTACAGTGTTTTCTAATACTTAAATACATTCTGTTCTAATGCTCATCTACAGTCTGTACAACTGCACCTCTAGAGATCTCTTCTTCTGCACATTGTCAGTCTGTTCTACTGGACATTTACGGTCTGTTCTAATGATCGTCTACAGTCTGTTCTAAAGCCAATCTAGAGTCTGTACTACTGCTGCACTGAAGTCTGTACAACTGCATGTCTACAGTCTGCTAAACTACATCTCTACAGTTTTTCTATTGTATGTCTACAGTCTGTTCTAATACACATCTACAGTCTGTTCTAATGCAAGTCTACAGTATATACTACTGCTTGTCTACAGTCTGTTCAACTGCAAGTCTACAGTCTGTTCAACTGCACCTCTACAGTCTGTTCTAATGCCAGTTTACAATCTGTACTATTGCTCTACTGCAGTCTGTTCTACTGCATGTCTACAGTCTGTTTTACTGCACATCTACAGTCTGTTCTAATGCACTTCTACAGTCTGTTCCAAAGCATGTCTACAGTGTTTTCTAATACTCATATACAGTCTGTTCTAATGCTCGTCTACAGTCTGTACTACTGCATCTCTACAGTCTATTCTTCTGCACATTGTCAGTCTGTTCTACTTGACCTTTACAGTCTGTTCTATTGCTCGTCAACAGTCAGTTCTAAAGCCAATCTAGAGTCTGTACTACTGCTGCTCTGAAGTCTTTTCAACTGCACGTCTATAGTCTGGTCAACTGCTCCTTTAAAGTCTGTTCTAATGCCAGTTTACAGTCTGTACTACTGCTCTACTAAAGTCTGTTCTAATGAACATCTACAGTCTTTTCTAATGCAAGTCGATAGTCTGTATTACTGCACCTCTACAATCTGTTCTAAAGCATGTCTAGAGTGTTTTTTTTAATACTCATATAGAGTCTGTTCTAATGCTCATATACAGTCTGAACTACTGCACTTCTACAGTCTATTCTAATGCTCATCTACAGATGTTTTCTACTGCAGGTATACAGTCTGATCTAATAAATGTCTACAGTCAGTTCTACTGCACATCTATGGTCTGTTCTTTTGCACGTCTACAGTCTGTTCTGATAAACTTCTACAGTCTGGTCTACTGCATATCTACAGTCTGCTCTAATGCACATCTACAGTCTGTTCTAATGCAAGTCTACAGTTTGTACTACTGCTCATCTACAGTCTGTTCTACTGCATGTGTACAGTCTTTTCTTATAAACGTCTACAGTATGTTCTACTGCACATCTACAGTCTTTACTACTGCACTTCTAAAGTCTATTCTAATGCTCGTCTACAGTCTGTTCTAATAAATGTCTACAGTCTGTTCTACTGCACATCTACAGTCTGTACTACTGCACTTCTACAGTCTCTCTATAATGCCACTTTACAGTCTGTACTGTTGCTCTACTGCAGTCTCTTCTACTGCATGTCTATAGTCTGTTTTACTGCACATCTACAGTCTCTATTATAATGCTTGTCTACAGTCTTTATTACTGCACCTCTACACAGTTTGTTCTAATTGTCGTCTAGAGTCTGTACTACTGAAACTCTACTGTCTGTTCTAAATGCTTGTCTACAGTCTTTTCTAATACTCATGTACTGTTTGTTCTAATGCTCTGTAAAGTCTGTCAACTACTGCCCTCTACAGTCTATTCTTTTGCACATCGTCAGTCTGTTCTACTGCACATCTACAGTTTGTTCTACTGATAGTCTGTTCTAATGCATGTCTACAGTCTGTTCTAATGCAAGTCTACAGTCTGTTACTACTGCACATCTACAGTCTGTTCTACTGCACGTCTACAGTCTGTTCTTATAAACGTCTACAGTCTGTTCTACTGCACATCTACAGTCTGTTCTACTGCACTTCTAAAGTCTATTCTAATGCTCATTTCTAGTCTGTTTTACTGCACCTGTTCTACTGCACATCTACAGTCTGTACTACTGCACCTCTACAGTCTCTTCTACTGCATATCTACAGTTTGTTCTAATGCTCGTCTAGAGTCTGTACTACTGAAACTCTACTGTCTGTTCTAAATTATGTCTACAGTCTTTTCTAATACTTAAATACATTCTGTTCTAATGATCGTCTACAGTCTGTTCTACTGCACATCTACAGTCTGTTCTGCATCGTCTGCTAAACTGCATCTCTACAGTTTCTTCTATTGTATGTCTACAGTCTGTTCTAATACATCTACAGTCTGTTCTAATGCAAGTCTACAGTCTGTACTACTGCTGTCTACAGTCTGTTCTACTGCAAGTCTCAGTCTGTTCTCAACTGCACTCTACAGTCTGTTCTACTGCAGTTTACAATCTGTTCTATGTCTACAGTCTGTTTTACTGCACATCTACAGTCTGTTCTAATGCACATCTACAGTCTGTTCTAATGCAAGTCTACAGTCTGTACTACTGCTCATCTACAGTCTGTTCTACTGCACGTCTACAATCTGTTTTAATAAACGTCTACAGTCTGTTCTGCACATCTTACAGTCTGTACTACTGCACTTCTACAGTCTTTTTAATGCTCGTCTACAGTCTGTATAAAACTTATATACAGTCTGTTCTAATGGTCATCTACAGTCTGAACTTCTGCACCTCTATAGTCTGTTCTAAAGCATGTCTACAGTGTTTTCTAATACTCAAATACAGTCTGTTCTAATGCTCGTCTACATTCTCTACTGCACCTCTACTGTTCTTCTGCACATTGTCTCAGTCTGTTCTACTGGACGTTTACAGTCTGTTCTAATGCTCGTCTACAGTCAGTTCTAAAGCCAAATCTAGAGTCTGTACTACTGCTGCCAACTGCAAGTCTACAGAATGTTTAACTGGAGCTCTACAGTCTGTTCTAATGCCAGTTTACAGTCTGTACTATTGCTGTACTGCAGTCTGTTCTACTGCATGTCTACATTCTGTTTTACTGAACATCTACAGTCTGTTCTAATGCACATCTACAGTCTGTTCTAATGCAAGTCTACAGTCTGTACTGCTACATCTACAGGTCTGTTCTACTGCATGTCTACAATCTGTTTCTAATAAACGTCTACAGTCTGTTCTACTGCACATTTACAGTCTGTACTACTGCACTTCTACAGTCTGTTCTACTGCTCGTCTACAGTCTGTATTACTGCACCTCTACAGTCTGTTCTAAAGCATGTCTAGAGTCTGTTTTCTAAAACTTATATACAGTCTGTTCTAATGGTCATCTACAGTCTGTTCAACTGCACCTCTACAGTCTGTTCTAAAGCATGTCTACAGTGTTTTCTAATACTCAAATACAGTCTGTTCTAATGCTACAGTCTGTTCTCATCTACAGTCTGTACTACTGCACCTCTACAGTCTGTTCTTCTGCACATTGTCAGTCTGTCTACTGGACGTTTACAGTCTGCTCTAATGCTCGTCTACAGTCAGTTCTAAGCCAAATCTAGAGTCTGTTCTACTGCTGCTCTGAAGTCTGTTCAACTGCAGTCTACAGTCTGTTCTAACTGGACTCTACAGTCTGTTCTAATGCCAGTTTACAGTCTGTACTACTGCTCATCTACAGTCTGTTCTACTGCATCTACAGTCTGTTCTACTGCACATCTACAGTCTGTTACTGCACCTCTACAGTCTGTTCTAAAGCATGTCTACAGTCTGTTCTAATACTCATCTACAGTCTGTTCTACTGCTCATCTACAGTCTCTGTTCTACTGCACTCTACAGTCTGTTCTTATTCTACAGTCTGTTTTCTAGTCTGTTCTAATACTACTGCACATCTACAGTCTGTACAACTGCACCTCTACTGTCTGTTCTAAAGCATGTCTACAGTGTTTTATTCTAATGCTCATATACAGTCTGTTCTAATGCTCATACAGTCTGTACTACAGAACCTCTAGAGTCTTCTCTGCACATTGTCAGTCTGTTCTACTGCATCTACAGTCTGTTCTAATGCGTCTACAGTCTGTTCTAAAGCCAGTCTACAGTCTGTTCTACTGCTGCTCTGAAGTCTGTTCTCTGTTCTAATGCAAGTCTATTTACTACTGCAGCATCTACAGTCTGTTTTACTGCATTCTACAGTCTGTTCTAATACAGTCTACTATCTGTTTAGTCTCTACAGTCTGTTCTAATGCAGTCTGTTCTAATGCACATCTGTCTGTTCTATTGCTGCATCACAGTCTGTTCTAATGCATAAAAGTCTTTACTACTGCACCTCTACAGTTTGTTCTACTTCTCCTCTACATTCTGTTCTAGTGCATCTACAGTCTGTTCTATTGCTAGTCTAGAGTCTTTACTACTGCTGCTCTGCAGTTTGTACTACTTGCTCATCTACAGTCTGTTCTACTGCATGTGTACAGTCTTTTCTTATAAACATCTATAGTATGTTCTGCTGTACATCTACAGTCTTTACTACTGCACTTCTAAAGTCTATTCTAATGCTCATCTACGGTCTGTTCTGCATCTACAGTCTGTTCTAATGCAGTCTACTGCACATCTACAGTCTGTACTACTGCACTCTACAGTCTCTTTGTCTACAGTCTGTACTGTATCTACTGCAGTCTATCTGCATGTCTATAGTCTGTTTTACTGCACATCTACAGTTTGTTCTAAAGCATGTTTAGAGTGTTTTCTAATACAAATATACAGTCTGTACTACTGCACCTCTACAGTCTATTCTTCTGCACATTGTCAGTCTCTTCTACTGGGCGTTTACAGTCTGTTGTAATGCTATCTACAATCTGTTCTAAAGCAAATCTAGTCTGTCTACTGCTGCTCTACAGTCTGTACAACTGCAGTCTACAGTCTGTCAACTGCCTCTACAGTCACTTCTATTAATCGTCTACAGTCTATTCTAATGCACATCTACAGTCTGTTCTAATGCAAGTCTATAATCTGTACTACTGTTTGTCTAGTCTGTACTACTGCACCTCTACAGTCTCTTCCTAGCATGTCTACAATCTATTCTAATACTCATATACAGTCTGTTCTAATACTTGTTTACAGTCTGTACAATCTACTACATTGTCAGTCTTTTCTAATAATTATCGACATTCTGTACTACTTCACCTCTACAGTCTCTTCTACTGCACAATTACAGTCTGTTCTAATGCTCATCTATAGTCTGAAATACTGCACCTCTACAGTCTGTTCTAAAGCATGTCTAGACTGTTTTCTAATACTCATATAGAGTCTGTGCAAATGTTCGTCTACAGTCTGTACTACTGCATCTCTACAGTCTTTTCTTCTGCATATTGTCAGTCTGTTCTACTGGGCGTTTATAGTCTGTTCTAATGCTCAAGTCTACAGTCAGTTCTAAAGCCAGTTTACAGTCTGTACTACTGCTCTACAGTCTCTTCAACTGCACGTCTACAGTCTGTTTTACTGCACATCTACAGTCTGTTCTAATGTACATCTACTGTCTGTTCTAATGCAAGTCTAGAGTCTGTTTTACTGCACATCTACAGTCTGTTCTAAAGCATGTCTAGAGTGTTTTCAAATACTCATATACAGTCTGCTCTATTGCTCATCTACAGTATGTACTACTGCACCTCTAAGTCTATTCTTTTGCACATTGTGAGACTTGTTAGTTGTCAGTAAACAGACTGTGAACAGTAGTTTAGAATGTAGACTTGAAATAGAACAGACTGTAGATGTGCATGTACAGACTTAGAGCAGTAGTACAGACTGTAGAAGTTTAGAACTGACTATATACAATCATAGAGGACCATTAAAACAGACTGTAGTTGCAGTAGAGACTGTAGAAGTGCATGCAAAATCTTGACAATTATTAGAACAGACTGTAGGCGTCTAGTAGAAGAGACTGTAGAGCGTTTATTAAAAATGACTATAGTCATGCAGTAGAACAGACTGTAGACCTCTGTTAAACAGACTGTAGCTGTGCATTAGAACAGACTGTAGACACTGTAGAACATACTGTAGAGGAGCAGTAGAACAAACAGTAGAGCTGGAGTAAATAAACTGTTACTGGCATTAAAACAGACTATATTCAAGCAATGAAGGAACAATAGATGTCTGGTCGTACAGATTGCATTAGAACAGACTGTGGATGAAACATTTGAACAGACTATAGGCGTGTATTAGAACAGATTGTAGATGCAGTAGAAAAGACTGTAAGGTGCAGTAGTACAGAATGTCGATAATTATTAGAAAGACTGTAGGCGTGCAGTAGCGGACTGTAGAAAATTATTAGAACAGACTGTAGACTTGCAGTAGAACAGACTCACAGTGCTCAGAAGAATAGACTTTAGAGTGCATTAGTACAGACTGTAGAAGTTATTAGAATAGACTGTATATGAGTATTAGAAAACACTCTAGACATGCTTTAGAACAGACTGTAGAGGTGCAGTAGTACAGACTGTAGACTGCAGTAGAATAGACTGTAGATGTGCATTAGAACAGACTTTAGAAGTGCAGTAGTAGAAACTGTAGATATGCAGTAGAACAGACTGTAGATGTGCAGTAAAACAGACTGTAGACATGCAGTAGAACAGACTGTAGAGCAGTAGTACAGACAGTAAAATGGCATTAGAACAGACTGTAGAGGAACAGTAGAACAAACTGTAGAGGTCGAGTAGTAAATACTGTTATTGGGCAATAGAACAGACGATATTCGAGCAATAGAACAGACTATGGATGTGTGGTCGTACGGACTGCATTAGAACAGATTGTGGACGAACATTTGAACAGACTAATGACGTGCATTAGAACAGACTTTAGATGTGCAGTAGAAGAGACTGTAGACAATTATTAGAACAGACTGTAGCCATGCAGTAGAACAGACTGTAGAGGTAGAACAGTAAAGACTTTTATTGGGGATTAGAACAGACTGTAGACAAGCAATAGAACAGATTGTAGATGTGCAGTAGTACAGACTGTAGACTTGCATTAGAACAGACTGTGGATGAGCATTTGAACAGATTATAGACGTGCATTAGAACAGACTGTAGATGTCCATTAGAACAGACTGTAGATGTGTAGTAGAACAGACTGACGAAGAATAGACCGTAAGGCTTCAGTAGTTGAGACTTTACACGAGCATTAGAACAGACTGTACATGAGTATTAGAAAAGACCGTAGACATGATTTAGAACAGACTGTAGAGGTGCAGTAGTACAGACTGTAGACTTGCAGTTTAACAGACTGTAGCTGTGCATTAGAACAGACTGTAGATGTGCAGTAGAACTGAATGTAGACTTGCAGTAAAACAGACTGCAGAGCAGAAGTAGTACAGACTCTAGACTGGCATTAGAACAGACTGTAGAGGAGCAGTAGTACAGACTGTAGACTTGCATTATAACAGATTGTAGATGTGCATTAGAACAAGCTATAGACCAATAGAAGTGACTTTAGACGTGCATTTGTACAGACTTCAGTGCAACAGTAGTACACACTCTAGATTGGCTTTAGAACAGA
This sequence comes from Neodontobutis hainanensis, assembly GCA_024349245.1. NCBI lineage: Eukaryota > Metazoa > Chordata > Actinopteri > Gobiiformes > Odontobutidae > Neodontobutis > Neodontobutis hainanensis. Next base: position 21,252 of record JALDNG010003790.1, read on the forward strand.
CTGTAGACGATCATTAGAACAGACTGTAAACAGCCAGAAGAAGAGACTGACAATGTGCAGAAGAATAGAATAGAGAGGTGCAGTAGTACAGACTGTAGATGAGCATTAGATCAGACTGTATATGAGTTTTAGAAAACACTCTAGACATGCTTTAGAACAGTCTGTAGAGGTGCAGTAGTTCAGACTGTAGAGAGCATTAGAACAGACTGTATATGAGTATTAGAAAACACTCTAGACATGCTTTAGAACAGATT
>JALDNG010003791.1:0-23645 GCA_024349245.1 Neodontobutis hainanensis
GACATGTTGGGTTTCTTTGTGAAGTGCCTTGAGGATATGTTTGTTTGCTTTTCTTTATAAGTGACTCTTTAACTTTTTACCAGCACTACTCTAGACCACACACATCAAACTAAAAGCGCTTTGGACAATTGAGGACCAACACCTTTTACCCATATACAATTTTTTGGGTAATTTATTTGTTGGCCTGTATTATAACAGATTAAAAATATATCAAAACACAATATTTTGCAATGAAATATAATTAAATGTTTGGATTGTATGGGGTTGTAAAAACACACCCAATCACCTACCTATATCAAATCATAGGCTAGTAAGTAATACATTTTAGAGTCTTATACATTTTAACTTCTTCTACTGACCTCTGCTGTCCTCAAAGGTGACGAGGACAACGTCAGGCGTTTTGACTGTGGTGACCGAGACCACTTCCCCTCCTCCGTTACTGGCTCTTTGGAAGTGGATGCATACTTTGTCTTCCAGCCTGTCCTCTTTGATTTCTGTGGGCAGCCCAGTCACCCTGACACTCCTGCCCCGCTCTGCCATCTGCTGGGAGTAGCACAAGCACAAAGCACTTACTGCACTAGATGTTTTACCAATTGAAAAGGGTGGCAACACAATAACTGATTGATTTTATGTACAGACAGTGAGACAGCATTTGAACACATCCCTTGCCAGAGAGTACATCTTTCAATTCAAAAGACCCCACCCTTATCAAAGAACAGAGAGGGACAGATATGTGATTATATAACACCCTCTATTGGGGGTTACTAGGTCACTACATCAACATGATCAGAAACGTCCATTTTTTACAACCACAAGACATCTTTTAAAACTCAAAATAAAAAAATAACATTTACTTGTAAAATTATTCATTTCATTTCAAGATTTTAACTTATAACAGCCTGTATAGACTTGATAATGCAGGTAGTGACTTTTATGACATGCTGTAATTAATTAGGTTGCTAGTAACTAATAAAGGCACACAAAAACTCTTTCTCTGTTCCTTGTTAAACTTTTATTGGAATTATTGTGTTGTAATTTAAGACATTCAAGCCATTTCCCTTTCATTGTTCAAAAGACTGTGACTGAGCTAGTTACACCGGTATATCTATAGGTTCGTGGAGGTATTGTGAGGGCAGACCACTCTCAGTCACAATCATCTACACACACTTTGCATGTGCAAATGTACAGGTAGTAACCAAAAACGAGTGATTTATTTTAAACTGTGTAGGCAAATCAAGGCTAATCATTAATCGTCGGCACGTTTTGATATGCTTCATACCTTATAAATAAAGCTGGGTGGTTAGATAAGCGCTCTATGGTCCTTACATTAGAAATGCTAAGTATCTGGATGGAAACGAAAAGGGAAGCACAATCAAGGAAGTGCACAAATCAGTCGCATCAAAACAAACGGTATCGCTATGTTTCCTCTTGTGTTTCAATGGGACTTTATTGGGCTTTAGTGTTGAATGTTACAAAACTTCGAAGATATATCTAAGAGCTGTTACTAACCTTTGCTTATTTCGCGGCCTTTTCTCGGTTTCAATCAACGAACGTCAGTCTTTTCAAGCGTTGTTAGAAGAAAGTGAAACTGCAAGACACTGGTGTGGTTTGTTCAGTTAACGCCAGGGGGCGGCCAAGCTAAAGGGGAGTTTTAGTGCACCTTGTTTGAATATGCTCAATCTTTCATCGAACACAGCATATTGACGTAAAATCTACTTTCTCTGGCACTGACCCAGACCCACAGCAACCTCATTAGTGATCTAATCTCTCTGTTCTTGCTGCTACTTCATATTATGTTAACTACCAGCTTTTTCACGAGCACTAACAAGTTTATATACAAAATAACTTAAACGTGTTAAATGTAAACGAAGATTCAAGCCTAATATCAATTGCAGAACATAAACGTGTTTGTTTAATTTTGTGGCGGAGGAAAATCATTCATTCAAAAAGCTTACAGTTGAATAAAATAACCAAGAGAGGGAACGACTGAAGTATCATGTTCAATGCTGACCTTATCACAGAACTGTAGAAGAAGAATCTCGTCCAATCAGAGGCAAGTGTTGCATGTCGGATACGCATGCGCAGTTAAGCACATTTTATGTGTAGTTCGTGTCCGGTGGAGGTCACAGACAGCAGTAAGAATCATAGGTGAGTTACGCGACATTGTAATAAAATAGCCTTAATTATATCATCGTGATATGTATAATGTGAACATAATATATTGTCGAACATGAGACCTGTTTAAACTGTGTTTCGAGGCGGCCATAGTTTTTTAGCCACTATAACATGTGTACGTACGTCCAGCATGCTGTAAATGAACATCTTAATAGGAGTTTCTATCCTTTTCGTATCACTAAAATACCATGTGCCTACGTATAATCTTAATCCGAACTAAACCACGGCTCTTGGATTATGCGTGACGGTTTATTTGCACTCTTGGCATGTTTTAGGTAATACGCTAATGCTAGCTACCATGCTAACTCCCACAATGTTGGCATCTCACTGTTCAAGGCCAGAGCCAAGCTGTCACTAAGAAGGCTTTGACCAGACTTTGAACCAACAGATTGAGTTTCATTGTCCGTTTAAATAATGTTAACACATCTCGTTTCTTGTAGGTTGCAGTAATGGCCAAGCTTTTCGAATCAATTGGGAAATTGGGGTTGGCCTTGGCCATTGGTGGAGGTGTGGCAAACTCTGCCCTGTTTAATGGTGAGTGCAACTATTGAGGTGAATGTATCCAACAAACTTCCAGCTGCTTGTATTTTACTTTTTCGGTGGCTTATGAACATTAAAAGAGAGGAAGGTGGCACAGTTTGTTCACAAAATTATATTAAACATGGTGCTGTGCTGCACTGCATTGATTAAATTTATAGGTGTAGGATTCTTATAATTGCTTTTTCCACAGTTGATGCTGATGCCACCGAGCTGTTATATTTGACAGATTCAGAGGGTGCAGGATATTGTTGTTGGTGAAGGGACTCACTTTCTCATTCCCTGGGTTCAGAAGCCAATCATCTTTGACTGTCGCTCCCGTCCACGCAATGTGCCTGTCATCACTGGCAGCAAAGGTAAAATTCATCAACCCCATTGAATCTGATGTTTTACTGCCATACAGACGAACTCTACTTACATTTTGCCTATAAAATTTTAACCTTAAACTTTCCCCCCAGATCTGCAAAACGTAAACATTACATTGCGTATCCTCTTCCGGCCAATAACTACTCAGCTCCCACGCATCTTCACAAGCATTGGAGAAGATTACGATGAGAGGGTTCTGCCATCCATTACCACAGAGGTCTTGAAGGCTGTAGTGGTAAGCATGAGATAATAAATTGACTATAACCTTAAAAGGCTTGTGAAAATGACATGTGCTATTGTGTTTGTCTCTATTAGGCGCGGTTTGATGCTGGAGAGCTTATTACCCAAAGAGAGTTGGTGTCTCGGCAGGTCAGCGAGGACCTCACAGAAAGAGCATCTACTTTTGGCCTCATATTGGATGATGTCTCATTGGTATGCAGTGAAACATTTCTAATTGTCATAACTGACCAGTAAAAATTGGCCAGTTTTCATAAAAATTTTATCATAAAAGCCATTGTGTCAGCTTTACTGCACAGTACAAGATGTCTGTATTAAGTATTTACATTTGTGTCACTTTCCTTTTTACAGACACATTTAACTTTTGGGAAGGAATTCACAGAGGCTGTTGAAATGAAGCAAGTGGCCCAACAGGAGGCTGAAAGGGCTCGATTTGTTGTAGAGAAGGTAAGTATTACACAGGTTTCTATTATGCAACATGTTGAATAAATAATCACGCAATACCCTTTTCTATTTCTACTAGGCTGAGCAACAGAAGCAGGCTGCCATCATCTCTGCAGAGGGAGATTCCCAGGCTGCCTTGCTCATTGCCAACTCCCTGATGGAGGCCGGTGATGGCTTGGTCGAGCTGCGGAAACTGGAGGCAGCCGAGGAGATTGCTTTACAGATGTCCCGCTCCCGTAATGTCACTTACCTTCCATCAGGACAAGGCACACTACTCCAGCTGCCCCAGTGATAACTTCTCAACCCATGCCCACTAATGTTGCCGTCACATGTCATTAACTTGGGCCATTTTAGGTGTGGTTGAAGCCTTTAGTAAAGGACTTTCCAAACGTCATTCACATTCCTCCCACTCTTTCTCTAACCAGTTCTGGATGGACTAAGCACTGTTGAACGCAGCATCAAGAGAGACAGAGTGAGAGGAGGAATGCAGTGGCTTGTGTTTCTGAGGAAAAGGAAAGATTGATGTGATGTAACCCAGAATACTTTAAGTTGGAGTGTATTCTCTATAAATTTGCATCTTTATGTCAGATTCATAATTGATTGAATTAATAAGAATAGAATGGTCTTTCTCAAGAATAGAATGCCATTTAAAAAATCTTCAGAATTGTTCTTGTGTTATATTTGTGGTTCAAAATTGGGTTCACGCTTCAGGGTATAATTGACTTAAATGTAATGTAAAGGCCCTGAACTACACCTGCTTATCTGTACTTATAATAGTATTATCAATACATCCCAATCGTTTTGAAAGCAGTGTGTCTGTCAGAGTGATTGAAGGCTGTTTTCTGTCTTTAGTTCAGGTGGAATACAATGTTTCAATAGCTCAAATAAAACTGAAGTATCTTTCTACATGCCATTCTTTGTGTACTGTTTAAATGATCACCAGTTCAGTTTGAATTATTCACCACAAGAGGGCGTTAAATACTATCTGAATTGTATTTGGTGGTTATGACAACTGTTGTCTCCTATTAAAGTTTGTAGAGGTCAGAAATACATGTTGAAATACAAATCTGAAAATGCATATCGAATTTTCAGATTTGTCACAGTCGCTACCAAATAATAGCTTCAACATGCCATTATGTTCAATTATATTCGGAAACCATTTAAAACCCTGTTTTGCTGAGCTCAGTACCTGCTTTATAGTTTGACCTAAATGATTAGACGTATGTGTGCTTTCAAAATTGTTCTCTTTTGCACAGGTAAAGGAAATGGACCTTGAATACATTTTATTACAAATTCACAATTTACTATTTAAAACTAATCACTGCTTTATAGTTTTGGTAAGAAATTGAAGAGAGACATTCCCTTTGTGTTTTAAAGTAACTTAAGGCAGTTAATAAAAAAATTAGAGATGCAATAAAACTTTTTTTTTTCTACGGAAAGGACTAAGATGGTCTTCTGAGACCTGTTCATCAATCACGGACTTGAGCGTGTGCGCGCACCGTGCCCTGTCTGGTTTGGAGGGAGCCAGACGCGGCGCCGTGCGCCTGCCCAGACAACGGCCTGGGATGAGCGCGGGACGGCGGAGGGACGCGCCAGAGCTTGGCTGGGCCACGTAGTATTACGGGGGTGAGGAGGCCGATGTGTAAGTATAATGTAATGAACTGCTTTTTGCACAAAGGCAGCTGGCTATGTCCTTTTAAAAGCACATCCGCAAATGTAAAGAAGAGCAAACCAGAGAAGTGCGTGTGCAGCGCTGAATCTGTGCAACTCTGATTGCACTGACGCCAGAGGGAGGTCGCTACAGACTAAGGTAAGGCAACGAGCACACCAAAATACGGTTTTATGACTTAATATTGTTTTTATATGCGTGACACGCATGACAGCCGGTTGCAGATGTGGGCTGGGAGCCAGCGGTCGAAGCAAAAGCGAGAACTGTCTGTGCGTTCTGCTAGCACCGAGACTTTATATATGTCAGAGTCGAGTTGAGTGGGTTTGCCACTAATGCAGTCCGGGTTTTGTTTGAAAAGCGGCGGTTTTCTGAAACACTTAAGAAAAATGTTGACGATTGCATTTCATTTTGGCCGCACTTTGAGTCGACTGTCATAATAAAACCCTCACTGCGAGATACTGTTTCATTAGTGGTAAATATCTGACGTGTGTGCTAGCCTTAAGCTAACTGGTTAGCTCCAAATCTGGGCGGTTTTGGGTTCAAAAGGGACCACCATCACTTGTTACCTAATGCATTTTGACAGACACTTGCTGCAGGTAGCGACAACAATGTGCACGGTGTTTGATTGCTGTCAAGGCTGAGCTACTTCAGCTGGACTCAAAATGTGTAATGGCTGCACCTTGAGCTAATGTAGCCAAGTTAGCTCGTCATGTGTGCGCAGGTTAGTACCTACAGGGTATCGCTAGCTAATGCTAAATAGCCTAAATTGGCCAGGCCTGCACTGTGTTTCCCATAGTTAAATGTTGCCTTTTCGTTTAACCCCTTCTTAGATTAATGCACAACACAACAAGGTCTACAACTTGTGTTGTCCTTCACATTACAGTGGAGCCAGCTGTCACATAGAGCAGCTCTTTGTTGTCTAAAATTAAAAAATTTGAGGTGTCTTAATATCCGTTGTAATGCAGGAAAAGCATCTTGAGAAATAGTGTTACTTTTATGTCGGTGCTTTTGTAAGTTTGCCAAATGCTTAAATAAGACACTATTGTTTTATAAGATGCACCATGTTCTCAGTAGATTTCTGTTTTTGACTGGAGAAAGGTTTTTTTATGAGAATGAGGTTAGTCTTGTTTAATGATACGCTCTTTGTGATACATATGATTTATACACAACTGAAAACACTCTATGAACAGATTATGGGCTTGAGTGCCAAATACCTACAGTGACATGGAGCACCCCTGCAGTGCACCACACAGTGAGCTGGTTAAGGTCTTATGAGTTTGGACAGAGTCAGGAATGTGAACCCTCACACAGTCCTCTACAAGCTGCAAGAGGAAAGCTCATTAAAGTCTAGACTTGAGAAGGAGCATGGATTTGAGCAGCACTGCTACATTATAAAAGGTAAATGTGACATATTTTGTCTGCCTCAGAGCTCTCATCTGCTCAGCCAAGCACTTCCAAACACTTGCACGATTTAATGGTGTTGGTTTTCATTTTGTACAACACCCTCACCATAAAGCTCTCATCCTGTGTCATTCAAATCTTAAGCCACAATATCTATCCGGTGTGTGACTGGCTTTGTGGCTTATGCTATACAAGTTTTGGTTTCTTAAGCATGATTGACAAACACTGCAAATTGGTTTCTTGTGAATAAAGTTTGATTTCTTTGAATGTTTTGACAGGCATTAGTTTGTCTGGATTACTGAAATAGACTGAAATATTATTTCTGTACTTAATGATGAGGCTCAAATGTCATTAATTTAAAAACTTGTCCAAAGTGAAAAGTTTAGCCAGAAAAGATCAAGTTTAACTTTCCAATATGGGAAGATTGTGCTGAGTTATTGCTAGAGAGATTGAGAAGTCTGTTCACCACATCAAAGGACCACATTATTTCAATGTGAGTGAAACTCTGAAATGACTCATCGTTGATTATGATTTCCAAAAGGGTTTTGCTCAATATCAGTTACTTAACCACATTTTTTTCATTCACTTACTACTTCATTATGACAGTTAATTAAGTACTTTTAACACATTTTCTGGAGTCCGCATATATGTAATCTCAACATTAAATGGTGTCTGCTGACGGTGTGTTTGGTTAGAAAAGGGTTCCCATGCGATTTATATTCCTCAGTCATTCAGACGCAGAATAATCTATTAGGCTTTGTGTCCAAGACTGCCATGTGAGTTGCTCAGTCAGTGCAGAGCCTGCCCTCCCCTCCAGTGTTAATGCTCTCAGGCAGATCTGCTGTCCAATTCTCAGAGGGATCAGAGTCAGCATGCACCAGAAGCCAGGTGTGAATATGCAAGCATTGCTGAATTCTAGTCGGTTTAAATTGTAACCCTCGAAAGTTGTCTTATTGTGTCTAGTGTCGTGAGCACCTGAACATGCTGAGTTGTACGTAACACCAACCTTTACTCCTACTCTCTGCAAAATAAAAGGACAAGTAAAGGAATCCAGTTGTACACGTTAAGAAATTTTGCACATGAATGCATTTAAAATCTACTGTAGCTGCCTGGAGGACAAGCTGACAAATGGGACTTGAAAACATAAAAAAAGAGGTATATTGCACAGTAAAATATTAGACATTGTTCTAAAATTTACATTTACTGAACTATTTATGTTTGATTGTGCCATGGCCTTTATCGAGAGCTGGTATCATTGTTTGAAGCAAAAGCATTCAGTTTGTGAAAAGGACCATTTGCTGTCTCCAGAAGAAGCTTGTTTTTGTTTGTTCGTTGGGGAGTGTAAGTTTTCTAGTGTGAAAAGGTTGTTTGAGGTCAACCAGCTGTTAACCAGAGACACCTAAGTGCAACTCAACAGAAACATATCAACTGCTGCTCCTCAATGCAATATTTTAAAATATCCCTAACCCAATATCATATTTAAAGTATACAACTATGATGTGATATATATATATATTTTTTTTTTATTGTGCGCTGCATTTGTTTCGTTGAAGTACAGTTTCCTGTGGTTGTGTTTTGCACTAAAGCTCCTGAGCTGCGGTTACACTGCTCTCCAACAGTCAATGGGTGGTGTGTGCAAGTTAGTATCGTTTTTGAAAAATCTAATTAGTGCTTTGGCTCTGAATTACACAGGTGGAAGGTATCTCTCCTTTTCATAGGTATGTGCATATGTGTTTTTATAAAACTGGATTCTAAATGTTGTACCTAATTGAGCACTCAAAAAGGCAGACTTATTACATCTGCATAGTTTGAACTACGGTAAGCTTTATCCATTTTATTTAAGACCTACAAGTAGATTACTTTTTTATTAAACAGTTGTGAACTTGTGAACTCCTGCTCACCACAATGAAACAGTTGTGCCACTGTTACAAATATGAAAATACAAATGTAGTTTCACTTCAGAGAAAAAGCGGAACACAACTCTTATCTTATCTACCATTCTCATTGCCTTTTCTCACTTTTTTGTAGGCCCTGCTCTGTACATGGCTCTTCAAGCAAGATTCAGACGACGCAAGCGGATTCATGTCTGGCTTTCAGCTTGTCTTTACCTGCTCTGCAGTTTGAGACACTGGCACCCTGCAGGGCAATACACCGACTCTGGAAACAGCCTGCAGCTTGCAAAATAACCCAAGAGGGGCTACACTGCGAAGCTTGTGCTTTTTCAGTATCTGTTTTGAAATCGAATGGACAAATCTTGGAAAAGATTGTATGCCTTCCCAGTTTTGTTTTCTAACCAGGGCAGCATGGATGCACTCTTTGAATCAGGCTGACTGTTTGCCACCTCATCCCCTTCTTCTGTGCTTTCAGTAGAAGGAGGGTGGGGTTGGTGCGGCATTTTTGGCCCCTTCTTTTGTAGCACGGGCTATTTTATTTAGTCACCATAGCAGGTACTGTCCTCTCTGCTTATTATCCCACCACCTTCATTCTTCCTTTCTCCCTCCCTCTTCATGAAATCCTGCCAGAATTTCAAGGAAGAGGTTTCATCCCAAGCCTTAGCGGGATGTCCCAGGAGGAAGGACGCAGGGCGCAGGTGTCCGGATCGTATTTTCACTCCCCAACCCAGATCTAGACCTGACGAGCAAGGTGTATAAGAGGGATGTTGGTGGTAAGCCTTACTCGGTGTTAGTGGACAGTAAAATGGCATCCAAGACATCGATGGGTGATCAAAATGTCAGTCAGGTAACCCCACAACATCAGCAGTATTTTAGGGAGGGAGGGGTGGGGCAAGAAGGCGCAGGGAAACAGGGGTCTCGCATTGGCGATGACGGGACATCTGAGGACACGGATGAGGAAGAAGACGGTGACGAGGAGGATGGTGAGGAAGGAGGGGGGTTCAAGCGTGAGCAGATAATTGTGGAGGTCAACCTGAACAATCAGACTCTGCATGTTTCCAAAGGAGACAACAAAACCGCGGCAGAGAACTCCGAGCGAGCAGGTAGTGACGAGGAGGAGGAGGAAGATGATGAAGAGGAGGAGGATGAAGAGGAAGATGATGATGAGGAGGAGGAAAGTGTCGATGAAGAAACAGAAGATGACGAGATGAACTTGAAAGTCAGGCTGTGCGGCCTAAAAGAGCTCGTCGAGGGTCCAATAATACAGAAACCTCCAGTCCGCCACGGAGGAAAAGTCTCCGAACTACTTTAAGCTCCACGACTGCTGGGATGACTACCAGAGGCCGTCGGAAGCGCATGGAGGCCCCAAAAAGCAAGAGGAGATCTGCCAGGTCGGGCCCACAGTCTGCTGGATCCACAGGGACCGGTGTAGGACGAAAGGCTGAAGTTGAGGAGAAGGAGATGCTGGCGTGTGAGAAGTGCCCACGGGTGTTCAACACGCGCTGGTATCTGGAGAAGCACATGAACGCCACGCACAGGCGGATGCAGATCTGCGACAAATGTGGCAAGAAGTTTGTCCTGGAGAGTGAGCTGGCCCTGCACCAGCAGACAGACTGTGAGAAGAACATCCAGGTAATTTCATGTAAAAAAGATAATGGATATTGTAACACACTTAAATTGTGTTTTAAGTGGCATAATTTAACTTCCAAAAATCCCAAATCGTTTTTTATGCCCATGGTCAAACTGAAATATTGAAAGTTGTATTGTTATAGCATATATTTGAGCATTTTTATTTCCATCACTACAATAGTGCAGGCAGTGATACTACATTCACACTCAAATCAGAGCTTTACATTAAATTTAGGAGAAGTCTGTGACCAAAGTCTCCTGACCTTAAGTAACTCTGTATTCTTTATATTTGCTCAAATACAATAATCTGCCCGGTACATGAAAAACACCATCCATCTTCATTCATTGCAAGCAAATAAAATTTGTTTCATAAATCGAAGTCATAATATTAAATTTCAGATATTGGCTTTTTTTTGCGACATGCATGTTAATGAACATACATGAATAACAGCCACATGCATGTAAACACAATAGATTAAAGCCTCAGGTTAATTTTCATCCATTGCCTCAACATTCGCACTTGGCAGAGCGGGAATCAAACTGCCAGCCTTCCGGTGACATGACGACCTGAGCCAAAGCTTTTTTTTTTGCAGAGGTACTGACGTAGATTTCACTGATAACGTACCTATACTCATAAGATTCATTTTGAGGTTGCTTGCGCAGAAACCCTCAATTATGTTAAGTTTATAAATTCAAACTTGGCAGCAACTAATACGGAAAAGGTTTAACTGTGTGACGTGCTAATGTACTCTCAACTCTGCCCAAGAGATTATGACTTCCATTGCAGACCGTGTGCAAATTATTTAGCCCCTGGTGCTTCCTGATTCTGAGTTTTATATCTCACATGATTTCTTCTGCAGTGTTTGGTGGAAACCTGAGGCAGGCTCTACAGCTTAAATCTTTATCATTTTAAATGTTATAGTGGGTTTAAAAGCCGCAGGAGAATGCAGGCAACAAATCCTGCAAAAAAATTTCACTGCAAAACTGAAACCTTTCTAACTTTTAGTAAATGCGAAGGCCAGAAATTCCCCAAGAAAGTTCTTTACTTTGTCTTATTTTACTCATAAAGCAAACATGGTTCTAAATCACTCTATTTGTATTTTGAACTCGTAAAAGGAGACGGGTTATTTGGAACAATTGTGTATTACTTGTGTTCCCCAGCAGAGGGAGATATAGCATACAGAAAAAATCTACAATACTGCAGAACCACATAAACAGGATCTTATGTTTATCAGTAAAAATATACTTATGCTAATATTTTGCTCTTCTTTTTTTAACTTGCAGTGTGTTTCTTGCAACAAGTCCTTTAAGAAGCTGTGGTCCCTCCATGAACATATAAAGATTGTCCATGGCTATGCGGAAAAGAAGTTCTCATGTGAAATATGTGAGAAAAAATTTTACACAATGGCTCATGTCCGGAAGCACATGGTTGGTAAGTTGGGGCCCTGATTATTGTTGATGCATTAATTTAAATTTTATAAGTGGAGACTGTTTCATTTATACATTTCTCTCCCTGTGGTTTATCTTTTTCTGACTCAGCCCACACAAAGGACATGCCATTTACCTGCGAGACATGTGGAAAGTCTTTCAAGCGCAGCATGTCTTTAAAAGTTCACTCACTGCAACACTCTGGAGAGAAGCCTTTTCGATGTGAGGTAATGGTCATATGCTTAAAGTCTAAGCTGAGAAGACTAAAACACAAAGCTGATTCCCACCCTGATTTTACTGCCTTTCCTTTTATAGTAAAAACCGACTGTAACTGTCTGTGCTCAAACTAAAATACAAATATCGTACTTGAACCATGCAGTTTTAAAAGACCCATCAATCTTTATCAAACTGCCTCGACCATGTTACTGACATTTGACTCAATCAGTGTAAATTACAGCTGCACGTTAATTAGGATTTGGAGACAGAAAATAAAAGGTCAAAATGCTTACATTAGCAAATGCTTCTTTCTCTACTTTGTTCTCATCAACACACTTTTTTTTTTTACGTATTATTTCACCAAAAGTCAGTCTACATCATCAATACTGATCTGTAAACTGTAATTAGAAGTGGACAGCACTGTATATCTTTCCTATTTGTGCTCTGTTCACATGCTGTTAACATGCACAACCCTTAGACTAAGCATTTTTACATGGCAGTTCCCCAGCCAGGTGCATTCCACAGGTAAATGGTATTTTTTTCTCACCACAATGTCTTTTTATACGTAATATTTACTCAGAATAAATATATAGAAAAAGGAAATTTAAAGTTTGTGTTTGTTTGTGCACAAGTCCCTTTTTCAGTTCACTTTATTATTTTCTGACCAAAAAAATAAATTAATATGTTTTCCAGGGGGTCACTGTATCCACTGATTGATCTTGCATTTTAATATTATCTAACTCAAGTTATACAGTAAACTTACTTTATACAGATAACTCACGTTACTAATTATGGAAACCAAGTCAAAATATTAGAAAACTTTTTTAGCTTTGGGTTTTATTAAAACAAAACACAAATGTAGAAGTAAAAATTCTCTAGGAAGCTTTTCATTGTCTAGTTTGGGCTTTATTTAGCTGTGATGGTAGCAGGTCTTAACCATTTTCAGGAAGAACTGACCCATGAGTTTGGGTGTATAGTTCCCACCCAAGGCCACTTCTGTGGATAGAACAGAGATGTGTGCTTGGGGGGAGCAGCTGTAACAAAATATTTTAAGTGTGTGTATTAAGGGAGTAGACCATAAAGAATGGTCTCTACACCATATTCTCTTAACTTTTATCCCTTTTGTTATTTATTTATAAATTTCTTATCGGCAGCCTCGGTGGTGCCCGACATGGTCTTTGATGTTTGTGGGTGTAGGAATACCTGAGTAACCCACCAAACACATGCAAACTCCGCACAGAAATGCCCTTCTGGATCTTCTTGCTAACCACTGCTGCCTATTATTTCCTACGTATACATATTTTTTTAGCCAAGTGATATCATCTTTTCTGGAAAAGACCTAAGCAAGAGGGAAAACGCACAATTGTCCGTGGACCCAATAACCCCCCTAAAGTTATCCAGTAGCATAAACCTTTATGTACAAACTTGATTTTTCACATACAAAAAAAATCTTCAAAATCTAATTTCATGGTGCAGCCAGGTCATTAATCCATCATTGGATTCTTTTATTTTTTTTACTTTGCTTATTATATGTTTTGTTGGTGGTGAATTGATAATTAAACATACCTCCAAAATGTCCCGTTATCTAAATACTTTTCTCCTTTCTTTTGCAGAACTGTGACGAGCGATTTCAATACAAATACCAGCTGCGCTCTCACATGAGCATTCACATTGGACACAAGCAGTTCATGTGTCAATGGTGCGGCAAAGATTTCAACATGAAACAGTATTTTGATGAGCACATGAAAACACATACAGGTAAATTTATTACAATCTGTTTTTGTTGTCTTAGAAAAAACAAGACATTCAGACTTGGGACACCTCTATTACAAACTCATGCTTTGAGTAATAAGTAGCTATTGCTTTAACTACGGTTGCTTCATGAGGACTGAGTTTGTTACTGTTCTCTTTCCACAGTATAATATTATACAACAGTGAAAAACTATAGTGGGGTGTAAAAACCTATTTCAAACTGATTTTCTGTTTGCAAGCCAAAACAAAAAAAAAAAAAAAAGTGCTTTTAGTGGGAAGAAGTCATGTTCACAGTTCATTCTGACAGCCAGCCAGTCTCCAAATACGCACAAAAAAAGGAACGAAATGGGACGTTGTCACGATGAACATTACAGTTGTAGGAGCCTGGAGACATCGCCCAGTTCTTGTAATGAGAGGGAGGTATAGCATCAAAGAAGAGCTTTGCATATATTGTGGTTTATAATGAGTAGTCAGACACATGTTGGATTTCATCCCTCTGATTTGTGCCCACTGCTATTTTCAAGACTAAACTGAGCTATGCATCCTGTGTGTCTTTCACCGCACTTCTCCTACTATGGCTGTCGTGGGTGGATGTAGTGCTCTCTGGTTGGCCCTCACTAGTCTATTTGTGATATGTAATTATTCTACCCTCTCTTTTCCCCAAAGCTAGCTGCCAATTTAGCTCCATGCAGAAGGAGACACACCCAATCATTCCCTGTAATAGACAGCGCACTTGTTAAACTCAAATTCTCGAAAGTGTTAACTGCGCAAAGATTCTTCAAGAGGCTAGCATAACAGTAAGAGAAGATTAGCACATTAGCTGTCACCTTTTTGGTATTGGATGAGCTTCACACGTCATATGCCAATGTAAGTGTTTAGAGAGCCCTTTAGCACCATGTTAATAGATGACTGTGTGGGTGGTAGCAGCACAGTCAGTGGCTCCATGGAGTGAGGTTAATGAGAGCGGCAATCCAACAGAGTTGCTATTTGTTCACTTTCACATCTTCTCTCCTCAAAGTGTGAATTGTAATGGTTTCCTGCAGAGTGGGTGTGTTTGCCGAAAAGACCTCCAATTCAAGATGGCAGCAGATGTTAAAACAAGTATTTTTTGTTTGGAAAGAAGTTAATATAAAGACAAATTCAAATTGTAATTTGAAAAGGTTAATTAAATTGGCATGTTACAGCAAAATATTTCCCCCATTGTAACCCACTATTTTAATTGTTTTTTTTAATTAATTCATTCATTTTTTAAAATGTTTGTCATTAGTTTGATGAGTTATTCATGTTTTGTTGTGTGCAGGAGAGAAGCCCTTCATCTGTGAGATCTGTGGGAAGAGCTTTACCAGTCGTCCCAACATGAAGCGCCACAGGCGGACTCACACTGGGGAAAAGCCATACCCCTGCGAGGTGTGTGGCCAGCCTGCTTTCTCCAACATGCTCAAAGCACACAAGGAGAAATGCTTTCGGGTCACCAGTCCAGTGGTGCTGCAGACCAGCGGCCCCTCTGTCCCTGTCTGTGTGTTTGCCAACACCTTTTCCACAACTTCTGGCCCAGGACCCTCTACCTCTGCCCCTGCAACCTCCTCAGCCCCTATGGGCCTAAACCCCTCTGCGGGGCCCCTGCGAGGGCACACATACCCCCATGTGCAGCTCCCCTCGGCCCCATCTCACCACCATCCTCACCCCACTACAGCCCAGCAGCACCTCACCAACACCCCACAACATGGCCAGGCACATCCCCACCACCACCTGACTGTGCCCGCAGTGGCACATCTGCCTCCTCCACCAGCCCTCTTCAAGAGTGAGCCCCTAAATCACTGTGGGCATGAGGACAACAGTTACTTACATCACATGCCCCCCCCTGACAAGGGTCTTGGAGCCCCTCAGCACCACTGAACAGTGCTCCGCATGAACACACACCAGACCATGCCTTGTTCCCCTTTTGTCATTGGTCTGCCTCAGTCTCAGCTGCACCCTGACATAAAGGTGCCCCTCTTTTAACACTTAAACATACACCGATGTGTTTGTATCAGAGTTACAGTTCAGACTAGCCCATTTTTGTGCGCACAGGAATAGAAACCTCTTCAACAAACACAAGTGTATAACCTCTTGTTTTTTTTTTTTGTTTTTTTATATCTACAATAGATTTTCACAAGTTCTCTGTACATCAATGGCTGTAAAGTATCTCTGTTTCATCAAAAGCTGCTGATATACATGAACATGTATTACCAGGCTTTATGGACTATTAAACATTGTGTCATACAACTTTTCTCTTCATGTTAGGTTCACCTTCAGTTGCACAGTGGTCAGGACTTTAGTACTTTTAGTATTGTTAAGGTCCTCCCCTTAACAATACTTTCAACAAACTAACAACCTTTCCTCCTTGTTGTACCACAGGGCCTTGGGCCTCAAAGAAATGTTTGATGAATGTTCTAACCAGTTATACCTAAAGCCAAGACTTTCCCTCAGACGGTGCACTGTCCAAAGTTACAGTAAGAGGGAGGGGGAGAAACGTTTGTAAAGAACATTGGGGAAAAAAGGTTTGTAAATGTTCAGTAAATCTGGACAAGTAGATGAGATTCAGATCATGGTTAAATGGTGCTTTCCATTCCACTTCATTTTTATTTTAATATTAATGTTTTATTAAGTAAAATATTATTCTGTATTGTCTTCATAGAAGATGTCTAGCTGGGTTTTCTACAAACAAGTTTGAGCTTTGAGTAGATATTTTGTAATAACAAAATCCACATTATGTGGGACATGCCCAAAGCACTCACACCTTAAAGATTACTCAAGCACACACAGAAGACAATACTGCCACTGATTTACTTTACTTACTGTGATCAGTGCAACCTCAGCCTTTTGAACTGTTGGTCAACAAAGCTTCTAGATAACAGCTGACTCTAATACTGCCACTGTGAGAGGTCAAACACATGGCCTCATCAGGATTTACCCAACCTACCTTCGCTGCTGTTAAAACGATACGGGTTACCATGTCAAAGGTCATTTTACACACACCCGGGACTTTTTTCACCACAGAACAGGCAATTATGCATAATTCCCTCTGCCTATGTTGTTCAATAATTTAGTGTGAGTAAATTTTGTAATGTAAAGGTTTTATTCTGATACTGACATACTTTTCATCCACACAAACAAATGTGTGTCTCATTGAATGTTGCCTACACAGAGTGATCGCGATGAATCAATTGTTTATGTACTCTTAACCGTTGCTCTTAGTTATAAGCTAATGAATGGCTCATAGGTTTAGCTATACTGCTATTAGCACATGATAGGAAATATCAGGGCAAGAGGCAGTTTAACTTTTTGTATAAATGAGAATCTTTACAGCACGAGATGTTACATTAAGAAATGTAATGGCCGATGGGGTGAATGTTATTTGCTTAAAATCGTCAGAAATGGTTGAGTTTGATGACGTCTTCTCAGATTTGGGCAACAAAGAGGTGTGTGCATGTCTGAATTTCCTCAGCTACTCTTGTACCAAAAGTCGTTTTTACATTGTGCCCCAACATCCATCTATTGGGGATATCTGAGATGATTAATAGCAGTAACATTAACACAACCTTCCTGCTTCCACCTTAATAGTATTCAGGCTTGAGTGGCTAATCTCCTTAGTTTAGCTTGTCCCTTTTTTTTTTTTTTTTTTTTTTTATCCGAGACCTGCAATTACCCTGTCATGTTTGTGGGTCTCATAACTTGCTCAACCCCAGGTTTACTGCTGTGCTTTAGCATTTTGCAGAACGGATCTTTTTTCCTATGTTTTATTTGAGAAGCCTTTTTGACTTGCGTGTATTCTCTGCACTTTACCGCTGCGTGGGTGAGGCGCAGGGAAGGGAGGGACTGATGCATTGTGGATCCAAGTGCAGTTGCGGGCTGCTTGGGAAGAGTGGAAAGAGTGATGTTGACTTATGAGTGGATGTTTTTGAAGCAAGGAAAGGAGGAGAAATCTGGTTGGAGGATGGTAGTGTGGAAGGGACCATAGCAAATGATGGACAAAGTGAATTTAGTTTCTAAATTGGACCTTGTGTTAAAATGATAACAATGTTCCTCAAGCTTTGGCAACTTAACACTATCCTCCAAAGTCTGTCTGAACTCTGTTGTTGCGTTTGCCCATTAATTTTTTTTTTTTTGTGTCCTCTCATGTCTTTCATTTTGCCTACAATACTCCTCCTCCTTTCTTTGTTATATAGAATGCACTTTTTACTAAAATTCTTGGCTAGAAAAATAACATTGTATATTCTTTGAAGATGTTTTAAAAAAAAAAAAAAAAAAAAGATATACTTTCCCCTTTTTGTATTTTTAACCACTTAATGTAGCATTGCATATTTTATTATTGTATCTGGTACAACATGTGCAGCTTTATAATGTCCTGGTTTGTCTTTTTTGTATGTTTTCGGGAGATTGAGAAGTGGAAAAAGTGGGCCTTTTTTGATAATGTACATTAACTGACTGCTAACTTTGAAAAGTAAAACAAGTAGCCATTATTATCATAACTTTGTGTGCCTCTTATTTACTTTGAAACAATGTCATCATACAACATGTTGGACAAAATGGGACTTGATCTCTAATGGAGGTTAGTGGGGTGAAGGTTTTTGTTTTGTTTTTCCCTTCAGCTCATTGTTGTAACTGCTCAGACATGATTTGCTGACTGTCATATTACCACTGTGGGGTCACTGGGTTCTTGGTGTCCGCAAGCTACACATGACACTAGCTCAGCAGCTGATCTCACTGTTTTGAGAAGATCCTCTTTTTTTGCAACCCTGTCCCATTTGTGATCTGAAATATAATGAATATAGTACAGCATATATATCATATAATAAAAATATAATAAATAGTAGCTTTGGATGAATTATAGTGAACCCTTGGAGAAGGCTATTGAGACATTTAGTAAATGTGATCTTGAGATTTGTTACATATGTTTTGTTTGTTTAAAATGACATCATATAGAAACCACATGACCTGCAGAAATGACAGTTATTTCACAATTGTAATATTAAATAGTTTGGAGCTTAGATGTTTTTCTCCTTTAAAGCCTTTAAGATGTTTTTATCAATAGCCGAAGACTACTTTTTCCTAATTAAATCCTAGTAGTCAAACTCGACTTGAAACCAAGTACAATGTGTGTAATTAATATTTAAGAACTATGAACAGATTTTATAATCTCAAAGTTCTTTCACTGTTTTATCAGTGACTTTTTTTTTTGTTTTTTTTTGTGCTACATTAACATTTTTTTATTCAGTTTCTCTACTTGGATTACTTTCACAAGTGTGCTGTGAAGAGGAGTGTGTCTGAAATGCACACAGCAGTCAGTACAGTTGTAAAACTTGTATGGCAGTACTCGAGGAGGTCAAACGAGTACATTAGACCATTATACGGCCAGTCATTGGTATAAATATCAGAAAGTTTTGTGTTCTTTTGCTTTTGTCATCATTGAAAGTGATCTCAAAAAAGCATTGAGAGTTTCATCATCAACATAAATATCACAATAACTCTGCTTTCTAACTTCACGAGGGCACATTAAAACCAGCTCCTAAAATGCAACCCCTACATGTGTTAAAGCCCTGCACCGGTGAGTCACATCTCCTAAGGTGAACCAAGAGGGGCCCTGACTCACTGCTGTTGAGTGGGTGGTCAGGTACCCCGCTCTCTTCACGAGCAGAGGAGGTAATAACACGTCGTCCGTACATCTCCATTCCCATTTGGGTTTGAAAATAGTCTGCCACCCCAGCTGTTAGTCATTACGCCTGTGGTGGAGACGGGAGGGGGGAGGCACCGTCTGTCAGCAGGCAGATAAGCAGAGGAGGCTTGTGTTTTTCAGCCGTGTCTTCTCAAGCTTGTACTGTGCGCCTCATTAATCAGTGTATTTGTACGCCTTTTATTGAGACTACTGTCTTGTCTTGTGGAGAGACAATATAAACTCCCTCCCAGTGCGCCGACTGTAGTTATTAAATAGAAGCACAGGCTCACTTTTGTTTCATTTCAGAGCGAAAGATTACGCTCAATTTTGTTTTTGAAGTGATTGTATTTTTTCACCATTTTCTTGTTCCCTTAAGAGGCAACAACAATGATTTTGAGCAGATAATCCTATCTATTGTGTAAGGTCATTACATTGGCCTTAAACTCTTATTAAAAAGAAACTCACACTATATATGTTCCTCTGTGGTGGCTGTCTTATGTATTTCTGTAGCTTTCTTAAAGTTTGTAGAGTTCTGTACATTTTACAGGAAGTTTGTTATGAACACTCTTTTAGTCTGAATCTGTACTCAAGTAAAAGAAGGCCTACTGTTTCTTTAAAATTAATAGTCTTGAGTAAGAATATATTTTTTGAAAAGTATATTTAAGTGGGTTGAGTTTCTTTTGAGTTACCACCACGACTGTTACTACTGCTGCTGTTTCAGTTATTTCCACGGCATTTCTGTGACTTGTTTTATTTATCATAGTGCTGTTCTGATTTCAGTATAACCAATAGGCTACATGACGTTTTCAGATCTATAATTTTGAAATTCCAGCTCCATCCTTTATTTTGGCACCGTTTGAATGGATAGCATGTCAAATCATCTGTTGTTTATGGTTTAGATATTCTGGACAAATGCTACAATATCATTTTTTTTACATATTCTGCTCAGGTGCTGTTCTCTCTGCCTCGCTGCTGTCACACCTTTTAAAAACGCTTCTCTTCATAATTAGGCTAATCTAACACATTTAAGTTGACTCTATCCTAACCAAAACCAGAGATTCCAGGAACAGAATAAGGCTGTACAAAATCCTGCTGGAAATACTTTCTCATGCGCCCTCCTCGTCCCCATCACTGTAAGCGTGCACAGTAGGTAGACTGTTATTAACGGGGCGGACTTGTAGGCGCGGTCATGTCACCATCAGCGACAGTGGGTTTGACTACTGTCACATAAAAGTGCTGTTCCCATCTTTCCACCAGCGGAAGTCTCACTCGTCTCTCTGAAACCGGCTCGGAGCAGATCCAAACGGGAAAACGGGCAGGACTGCGGGTAAATGATAACTCTTTTCATCTCTTTAAGACCAAATCAAGTTTCAAATACAGTTATGCAGTGTTTTAGAGGGCACTCAGCTGCAGCTGTTTTCTGGTGGTTTAGTTCAGCGGGAGAGAGGTGAGCGCCATAAGCTGCACCTCTGACCTGCGCATAACCGCACACTAAAAAAACAAACGTTCTTTAAATAACAGTGTTTAGCCTGTATTTACATTTTACGCGTTATTAAAGCTGAGCAGTATGTCAGGTTTAACGCAGTGTGTCTCGTTTCCAGACCAAACCAGTCTCTGAGCCTGAGGCTGACATCCCACTGCCGCAGTCACCTGAATAAAAGGTAAACGCGTTCAGCCTGTCGGACTAAACTTTCTTTAAATTACAGTTCTTGTGTTACATGACTAGTGGCTTTGAACACATTCCTCGGACAAATATCAGTTTCACTTCTTCGGAAACTGTTGTTAGATCACATACATCCTACTCTAATGGTTTATAGGTATTAGAAAATACTTGTTTGGTTGTGTGGCGCCAGAGAGGTTGAATTTAGAGAGACGTATTGTGATATTATGAGAGTCTTTGTTCACCTACAGTGAAATGAAAGTCACCTGTCCCCCCCTCTCCTTCCAGGACCACCGCGGACCATGGCCTCGCACGCGCCCCACATCCCCTCAGACAAGCGCTTCTTGATCTTTTTCGACTTCGATGAGACCATCGTGGACGAGACCACTGATGACCAGGTGGTGCAGGCGGTGCCGGGGCAGTATCTGCCGGACTGGCTAAAGGACACGTACCAACCCGGCCGTTACAACGAGTACATGCAGCGCGTGCTGGCGTACCTGGCAGAGCAGGGAGTGACTGAGAGCGACATCCGCGGAGTCATGGAGAAGATCCCCGCCACTCCGGGCATGCTCAACCTCTTTCAGTTCCTGCGCACGCGCCCGCAGACAGACTTTGAGGTAGTGCTTGTTTCCGACTCCAACACCTTCTTTATTGAGTGTTGGCTGCGGCGCACAGGGGCGCGTGCGCTCTTCCACCGCATTTTCACAAACCCCGCCACCTTCAACAAGGACGGTCGCCTCGTGCTGCGGCCCTTTCACTCGCACGATTGCCTGCGTTGCCCTGACAACATGTGCAAACAAGTGGTCGTGCGCGACTACGTGGCGCGCAGGACGCAAGAGCGCGGCAGACCATATCAGAGGGTTTTCTACGTCGGCGATGGCGCCAACGACTTCTGCCCCGCGACATCGCTGGGCCCTCGCGACGTTGCCTTCCCGCGGAGGACTTCCCCATGCACCGCCTCATCATCGAGACCCACGAGTCCATGCCAGGGAGTTCAAGGCCGTGACGGTGCCCTGGGTGAGCGCGGAGGAGGTGGTGCAGCGGCTGCGGAAGCACGTGACAGAGTAGATCTCAAGTGCCAAAAGACAGCCATTACATCTCAGGTGAAACGAGCAGAGTTCGAGTCCAATCATTGTGGCATTAAGGCCAAAAGGTGCTTCAGCCAGGTGCTCACGTTTTTACAAAAACAGGCCCGGTTACTGTCATTAGGTTAAACATTATTTTCTCAGCTCCCACTATGTTTATTCTAATAACGTTTGGCAAAGTTTGTCCTTGTAATGAATATAGGCATTATACATATTCTATGTGAAGTAATCTTATTTAACTTAATTATTACTGGAATATCTGTCACAGCCAAGTTTATCACAAGCAGCACTTTTAACGACAATATACATTTATAATTAGAGATGTTATGGACGTTTGTTAAAGGCAGATGATAATGGAATATTTTATAAACTTTCTCAGAGATTTTATCTGTTTAACTG
The DNA here is from genome assembly GCA_024349245.1 of Neodontobutis hainanensis. NCBI lineage: Eukaryota > Metazoa > Chordata > Actinopteri > Gobiiformes > Odontobutidae > Neodontobutis > Neodontobutis hainanensis. Next base: position 22,586 of record JALDNG010003791.1, read on the forward strand.
TACTGTTCTTTGTGTGTTATTTTATTTTGTTTACCAGTCCGTCAGTCTGTCTGTGCTGTGCTGAACTGTCAAATAACACCAGCAGGAATAAAGCCATGACTGAAGACCTGTCTGTTTGTGTCTGAATTTACCACTCACCACATGCTCCACAAATAAAACTACTCATCACCACAAAATAATATGACACTAGCCATTACATTTTTGCTATAATTAATAGCCTACTTTAAAATACAGAGTGGGCATGCACATCTATCACTGTAGGCACACGTTACACCTGCAGGCTATTGACTTTGAAGTCTTTATAAGCTCCTTATTTCAAATTGGTCTTTAGTGCCTTCTAGTGGTCACTTGGCAGAACACATTTCAAAATTTAACCCTTCAATGCCATTTTTATCATATTTGCTCACGATTTTCTGAGCTCTCTGCACAACCCACATATAATCAATACTTAAACTGTTGTTGAACAACTTTGTTCATTCAAAAGGTTACTGTATAGGAATTGCAGTGAAACTTTCATTAGAATATTTACTTTATTGCAGTTTTCCATAATGACTTTATATTTTAAACATTATGTTGTGGAAAATTATTGTTTAAAATGTGTCAAACTTGGTATAGATTTACCACATTAGTCACTGGGGGAGACTGGCATGTTGCCACACTTTTTTCATTTGTGTGCATGTGCAAAAGAGCAAAGTCTCAGCTATTTATTGTCTGTTCTATCTTGCGTCAATCCTGAATGACATTTAAATACAAGAATGCAGTGTGTGACAACATGCCCCATAGCAAGAAAAGTTGTCACACAATGTGGGGTAAATTGTCACAGTTGACTTTTCAAACACAAACAACAAATTTATGTTGTACCCTATTTTAACTTACAAATTATTTAGAAATAATTAAAATGCATCATCTCTGTGTTCTACAAATCTGAGGCTGTCATATTACTGCTCAGAACTGGAACAGTAGGAAATAAAAAGAGCTTCATTGAGATAATGATGGTGTAAGTTCAGTTTCAAAGATTACATTTTTGTTATCAGCCTGAACCTCTGTCATCTGAATGTCT
>JALDNG010003792.1:0-23989 GCA_024349245.1 Neodontobutis hainanensis
ATGTTGTAGCTATTTTCACGCCCTTTTTAGCATATATCCACTGGATAGAAATTAATTCTAACCTTTTAAACTGCACCAGTGTGTCTCTCTCTGTTTCTACACACGTGCCTTTTTATTAGCCCTAATAAGGTCCTCAACCCCTGACACTTTTATGGCTCTTTAAGCCTTTACTTCTTTCCCACTAATCTAGGTTCTTTTGAGGCGAGTTTTTTAAGCAGTCTCTTCCTATCTGTTACCCCCCTAAGCTGCACCCCGACATCCGACCATACCAAATAATAAAAGGTCTGCTCACCCTCTCTGGTCTCTGCGCCTGGGACGCTTCCTCTGGGTGTTCAAACAGAAAAAGAACCACTCTTTCTCAGTTCCTCTACTGGCTGTGGCTCAAAAATGTTGTGTCCAAAACTGACCTCTCAGTCTTTGGCACAATCAGATGGAATAAGTCATGAACGCACCACCATTTCAATGCCATAGAGTCTTTATTGTTCACAACCAACACAATAAACGACCCGAGTAGACACACCTTCTCTACTAATGATTGTACATTAGACCCAAGCTTTTATACAGTTTTCACATGACAGTTTATTTATGTCTATTTCGTTAAGGCTTTGAGGACCCCTCCTCATCGGCATCTTCTTCCTTTGAAGCCTGGTTTCTCCAGACAAAGACTCTCTGTCCTGTCCAGTAAATTGTCCCTGTGTGTGTTTGCACAACCACCTTATCATGATTTAAACCATACATTTTTGACATCATGTTTTCTCTTTTACCTTCCCATGGCCCTAGTGTTATCATAACATATTCTCATCCATGCATAACTATACATCCTAAGATAAGTAACATAAACCCCTCAAAGTGAATAATAACCTAAGCACACAAAAACAAACCCTTCACATAGAAATATTACACCACAAGAGGCAGCAGCCTTGGTGGGAACCAGTAGAGGCATCGAGCACATCAAATAAAATGCCATTCACTCTAACACACTGAGGTCTGTCTAATAACAAGTCCAAAATCCGACCGACCAAGTTAAAATCAAGGTTAAAATCAGTCATAAGTCTCTCTGCCAGCAGGAATGGCTGAATGGTGGCAAAAGCAGAAGTAAAAGCAACAAACAAAAGTCTGGCAATGTTCTTAGCTCCATCCAGACGTTTAAGAATAAAGTGCAACAGTGTGATGAGAGCATCCTCCACTCCTCTCTCGGACCTGTGAGCAAACTGCAATGGGTCTAGCTGTTCCCTGACCTGCAGTAGCACCATGTCTTTAATGATTTTTTTCAAAAGTTTTCTGTTTTTATGTATTATGTGTATACAATAGCACTCAGATACTGTCTATTTGTATTTTTTACAGTTTTACAAAGGAATATGGTCTTCAGTAAAGACAAAAAGAAGAAATGAGTGTCCTGTTATTGCTGGAGCCATTTGGTGTTTAGCTCGCTGCATAGGTTAAGTGCAGACACTCATCCGAGGACAGAAGACCCAGACTTTGCGGAAGGCAGCCCGCTTATCATCACAGCGTTGGGATAGCTCGTTGTGGAACCGCAGTGTTCAGGTAACATGGTGAAACCTCTTTTGGGACATTGTAGCCTGGAAAATGTTCCTTCCGGATTTCGCACTCCAGAGGCTGAGGGTTGATTCATGACCCGTAAACACCGGCCACAATGAGAAGCCCCACGTTAGCCTGCAGGTCCTCCGAGTGAGTATCTTATCTATCTTTTATTTGATTTTATTCTTTTTTTTTTTAAGCGACAATGCATGTTAATGAACATACATGAGACACTGCAGCCACATGAATGGAAACATGCCAGATTGTAGCCTTAGGCTAATTTCTATCCATTGTCCCAACATTCTCACACATTCATACACCTTCTAATCTCTCTAATCTATCTTCATTGTCAAGTGCCATCGTGTACACTGTGGTCTGCAGCGGTCTGCGTGTGAGGGACACTAATAGACTGGAAAAGATCATCAAGAAGGCTGGACATGTTGTAGGGGAGGAGTCGGACCCTCTGACTGTCGTGTCGGAGAGGAGGATGTTGTCCAAAATCAGGACTATTCTGGACTTTCCCTTCCACCCGCTCCACAATGTACTGGTCAGCTGCAAGAGCTCCTTTAGCAATAGACTGTTACTGCCACGCTGCTCCACCGAGAGACACAGGAAATCATTCCCACCAGTCGCCATCACACTTCTGAACTCTGTAAATCCTCTGTAGAGTCACTGTGCAACTTTCTGCCTGCTGTACAATATTAAGTCCACTTGTAAACTTGTAAACTGTACATCATGTCCACATGTAATATGGGAATATGTATCATGTTAATATGTAAATAGATTGTTTGGTATATATCGTAGTCGATAATTTATCCTTAAGTTATATACTTTAAAAAGAAACTTCTATTGTCTTGCACTGGTCGGTTGCATGTTTGTAACAAAAAGAATTTCCCCTTGGGGATGAATAAAAGTAATTCTGATTCTGATTCAATATCAGACAAAAAGCTGGCCACAAAATGTACAGTGCACGAGGGTCTTGAACCTGCCCAAAGGGCTACAGTACGGTTTTCAATTCTGTTATGTGCAGAAATAATTGTGCAAATACAGCAAATAATGTTTAACCAATCAAACACTTTGTAGAAGCAGCAAGATCTAAGATGAGTAACATATCAAATGTTGCAGAAAGAAAAGTTTTAAAATAGTAAATGTTTATGTGGTTGAAAAAAATAAATATATTATTGTGGAATAAGTTTGAGAGAAAACAACAGATGTCTTTTGGTGATTTATTTAAGGAAAAAGGAAAAAAGAATTCAGAGACATCTTTTGCAAAAGGAGGAATGGAAAATACAACTCTGTCTGTGTACAGAGCTGCATGAACAGTCCCAATGTTAACTAGGCGGGCTTAGAATTTATACTGAAATCACAGCAGATAAGAAAAATGAAACACTGGCTCTCAGAGAGTGAGCCGTCTAACATGAATCAGCATTTTACTGGTTTTCCAGAAAACAGAGTTGTCTCTGTATAAGACAATTGTATCAGTTTGAAAACAGTAGCACAGGTGGTGCACATATCATTCTGCTGCGGTCAAGGACAGCACAGAGCATGTGAAAGAGGAAAATATCATTTTCCCATTACAATTCCCTCCTTTTGATCAAACACAATTGATCAACCAAAATCAATCAAAACTCAATTAGGTTACAAAACATAAATCAAATTAACCTTAGCTTTGTGAGTTGTACTAAAGTTTGTGGTGCCGAAAAACCCAGCCGAGGGCTGACTAAATCAAGTAGAAACATTTCATACCATCAGTAGCTGACCTAACGCTGGGAAAAGAACACCACAGCCCCTCCCTCACAGGCGGCGTAACTCACTAGGGTTAAACATAAGCATTAGATGAAAAATATTCACAAAACAAATCAGTTTGTAAAACTTAAAAACCTTCAAGTCATTTAAGACTTTACCTCAAAGAAAGCATTAGTGAAAAAAAATTAAAAACACCACATGTAAGTCCACAATTTTAGCCTTAGCGTGTCTAAAATAACAAAAATTAAAATTATCAGGTTCAAAAGTTGATTAGCTGTGATTGCTTCGGTGACTATATGTCACAATTACTATTTCAAAAGAAAATTACATGTGGATTACACAGACATAGGAACATACTTAGTCATACTTAGTTTTCTTCAAATAGATGAGCAAATAAAACAGAATTATCAGAATCACAATCAAGAGCAGAGGTGTCTGGGTTGTGGTCTTTGTCATGTTGAGGCAATTCAACATAGAGTTTAGCCAGTTGCAGGTTAAAAAGAGAAGTCACTAATCTTCGGATGAGCGGAATAATGCAGCAGGAGACAAGGAAAAGAAGGATAATAACCACTAAAAGTATGAGTGCAAGTTTAGTTAACCATGTTTTCCAAACACCGCCCATTTTTAATGTTCAAAGATCTGTTCAATAATAGCAATAATAAAATGATAGAAACAAATAAAATAAAATTAAGCAGTTATCATAACATTAACATGCATGAGTATGTAATGATTGTTTAATAAATCTTCAAAAATTAATCATTAGAGCAATTTTATATGCAATAAAGAACCCCAAAAAAAAATGTATACATATATATTTGTCAGTATAAAACTGGTTATCAGTGATGTGAGGAACTGTGGGACAGATGAGTGTGTCACATGTTATTGTTGCGCTGTTGAATTTGCTGAAAACGGTCAGCTCTATTTCTTCAGGTGGTACAGAGTCTTTCATAAACTTGATTGTAGGTGGGACCAGCTCTCGGCACTGGTCTCAACGTTGAACTGCGTTTACCAGAGCAGTTTCAGCGGAGGAGGTGAGCGAAAATCTCACCCCAGTCTTCCCATGTAGTCAACGATGGAGGTAGAGCTAAGGTCTCACCTCAGATCTCCCACGTAGGAGCTTGTTCTCGGGACAAGCCTCTTACTTTTGTGATCATTCACTGGGTCCCCTCTTTGACAGTGGGGGAGCAGTTGACGAGCTGGTCAGGTGGAGGAATCTTCTTGCAGTGTTGTGCATGGATCCAAGGGGCTCTTTCTGCGACCTTCACAGCCGTGTGGGTCGTGAGCAGGATCTGATAGGGTCCACACCAGGGTTTGTCTCTCCAGCTGCGCTTCCTCAGGTTTCTCACCAGGATGTAGTCGCCAGGCTGGAGTTTGTGGAACTGGTGGGTGGCCGGTTTGGGCAGGGAATCAAGCACCTGAGATCTAATATTAGAGAGAACATTAGAGAGTGAAATACAATAAGAAATCATTGGGTCTGGCAGAGACTATCGGCCAGTGCTGCAGGTTTAGATGGGGGTCCAAACCCAATTCCAGGAGGTAGTCCAAACACTATCTCAAAGGGAGAAAGGTTATTTCGTGCGCGCACTCTCATCCTCAGGTACATCAAAGCAATAGGCAGACATTTTACCCAGGTTTTACCTGTTGATTCAGATATTTTTGCCAATTTGCGTTTCAGAGTGCCATTTTCTCTTTCTACAGCTCCTCCAGAAGCTGGATGGTAGGAGCAATGAGTTTTCAGGTCAAATTTAAGGTGTTCACTCAGTGTTTTCAAAATGTCATTTACAAAATGAGTACCGTTATCACTCGTAATTAGATTCGGAAGTCCCCAGCGAGGAATAATTTCGCTTAAGAGGATTTTTGCTACTGTGTCAGCAGTGCAGTGTTTTGTTGGGAATGCTTCTACCCACTTTGAAAACATGTCAACTATTACAAGACAGTATTTCTTACCTTCGCAGGGTGTTAACTCAATGAAGTCCATTTGAATGTGGCCAAAAGGCCTGGAGGTGGGTTTGTGACCTCCAACATCTGTTTTGTTGTAGGAGTTACCTTTAGAATTGCTGGTTAAGCAGATGAAGCATTTTGAGCAAAAATCTTCAGCAAATTTGTTAAACCCACAGTAAACCAATGTCTTTGAAGGTCTTTTCTCATTCCCTCCTTTGATACATGGTCAACGCCATGTAACAATTTTGCAAAAGGCAGGAAGAGGGCTTGAGGAAGACATGGATTGCCATTAGGGCCCATCCATACACCATTTGTGTTTGTACAGTTTTTCTTTTTCCAAACAGCTTTGTCTGCTGGAGTGGAGATGCGAGCCAAATCAGAGAGTGAAACAATGTCAGAGTGAGTGCAAGTTTGATCCGTTGTCTGGGAGAGTAATGTAACAACGTAGGGTGTGAGTGACGCTGCTTTTGCAGCTGCGTCTGCTCGTGCATTACCTAGAGAGACTGTGTCTTTGGCAGAGCTATGTGCAGAACACTTACATACTGCCACGGCGGATGGGAGTAGCACTGCATCTAAAAGATCAGAAATCAAATCTTTGTGTGAAATGGGTTAGCCATCAGATTTGAGGAATTTTCTGTGGCGCCAAAGTGCTGCGTGGTTGTGTAGAACACCAAATGCATATTGACTGTCTGTGTAAATGTTAACTGTTTTACCAGATGCCAATTGACAGGCTTTGGTCAGGGCAATTAGTTCTGCTGCTTGCGCTGATAACCGAGGACTGAGAGGAGATGACGTCACTGTTGCATGATCGTCCACAACTGCATATCCAACGTGTGCAGTACCGGTGGTTGGGTCCTTGGAAGCTGAACCATCTACATAAAAAATGAGTTCAGGATTAGAAAGAGGAGTGTCAGTCAAATCAAGTCTTGGCAGACAGATAAGGTCAAGTTCAGAAAGACAACAGTGAGGTTCTCCCTCCTCTGAGAGAGGCAGGAGTGTAGCAGGGTTGAGAGTGTTACAACGTTTAACCTCAACATTTGGTAGGTTCAGAAGGGTGGTGTTGTAACGTAGCTGACGAGCAGGGGTCAAGTGAGCTGTCTTTTGTTCAGTCAGAATATTGGAGACAGCATGTGGAGCAAAAAGGGTGAGATGACTGTAGCCTACATAGGGACGAGAGGCAATTATTGCTGCTTCACAGGCTGCTAAAGCACGGAGACATGATGGGTGGCCTCTAGCAACAGGATCAAGGTGTGTCGAGAAGTAACCCACAGGCTTCAGCAGCTGTCCCTGTTTTTGGGCGAGAACAGAATTCATACAACCATCACGTTCATCAACAAATTGGAAAAAAGGCTTGTCAGGGTTTGGCAATGCCAATGCAGGGGCTGTCTGTAGTAGCAGTTTCAAATGAGTAAATGCAGAGTCAGCCTCAGATGTCCATGTGGGTTTGGAGTGAAGTGTCATGTCTTTTTTCAGAGTAAGATCACGTAGTGGGCGTTCTACAGTAGAGTAATTTGGAATAAAAGTTCTGCAGTAAGAGCACATGCCAAGGAAAGACAGCATTTGTTTCTTAGTCATTGGTTTTGGGAAGTTGGCAATGGCTGTCACCCTGTCTGTAGTAATGCTTTTTTGTGAGTGAGTGATGACATGACCAAGAAACTGAACTTTCTGTTTTACAAACTGAATTTTAGAAAGTGAAACCTTGTGGCCCTGCTCAGCTAGGTGATTTAATAGAAGCAGTGTGTCAGTCTCACACTGCTCCTTCGTGTCTGAACAGAGCATGATATTATCAACGTACTGCAAAATGGCAGTGTTGAAGTGTCAAATGAGATAGACTGTCACGTAATGCCTGACAGTAAACACTAGGAGCGCAATTTAGGCCTTGTGGCATTCGAGACCAGGAATAGAGTTTTCCTGCAAATTCAAAGGCAAACCAAAACTGGGAGTCTGGATGGACAGGTACAGAGAAAAAAGCATTTGAAACGTCAACCACAGAGAACCATTTTGAAGTTGTTGGAATTTGTGACATGATGGTGTATGGATTGGGACAGATTGGTGCTGGAGAGTGAATAGCTGTTCACAGCACGCAGGTCTTGGACAAAACGCCACTCAGTGGGCATTTCCTGTGGTCGGATCTTTTTTACAGGGAAAATTGGAGTACGGCAGGGAGAGTCAGAGCACTCAACAATTACACCTGCTTTCAGCAGAGAGTCAAAGACTGGTTTTATCCCCTGTTCAGCTTCAGGCTTCAGAGGATATTGACGTGCTTTTGGTCTGTATTCGGACTTTGGAGTTAGTTGGAGAGGTTTACAGTTTTTAATTAAACCTACATCATATTTGTGTTTGGCCCACAATGAGTCTGGTAACTGTGTTAACAGTGGAGACACATCACTGGGTGTGGGAGGCTGAGCATCGACTTTTTGCGAGTGTGTGACAGGAAGATGGGGTGGAGTCATTTTGAGGAAGAAGGTAGCAGGAGCGGTTACAATTGACTCCTGCAGTGAATGGCACATAGCATGTGTCAAGTTTGTGACAGTGGTAAATGTCTGGATTATCTGGGTCTTGTTTCCAGTCTGTAGCTTTTAAACATTTTGCCATAAAAAGACCAACATCACGCCATTGTTTGTTATGGGGTTTAACTATTGAGACATGCGGGGCTGAGTTTTGGATTTTGAAGAACTTTGACAGTTTGTGAGGTAATGGAACATTATAAGCGCAAAAATCTTGGTTAAAGTACAGTCCATTCAGAATGAGTCGGTCAGTAGTTTGTCGGTACCAGCTTTCTTCATACTGTTCATCTGGACCCATGGAGACATGCGCTGTAACATGTAGTGCATTTGCCTTCATGAATTCAGAGGATGAGCTCATGTATTGTTTAGCTTTGTGTAACACATTTGGAGTCAGCAGATGGTCCAATTTCCACTGATACACATACAATGGAGTGGTCACTTCACATTTTATTAGGCAATATTCAGATTTGGTTTGTTTGATTTTGATACCATTTTCGTCTGCAGACAAGGTAATTCCTAGTGCGCACATAAGGTCACGACCTATTAGATTCACTGGACACAACTCAGACAACAGAAAGCTGTGTGTAGTGGACACTGATAGATCAGGTAAATGCCAGGTTACAGAAAGAGGTTTTGTGAATGGTTCTTTAACAATCTGTCCACTCGCACTAATGGAGTGAGTTGTTTTGCCATTTAATGCAGTTTGAATTTGGTCTTTTCTGATCAGAGATTTTGTGGCCCCAGAGTCAACCATAAATGACAGAGTTTTTCCATTGATGTCACATTTTATTACCGGTAATTTTTCACACACCGATGTTGTTAACTTAGCATAGGTACCTTTAAACATTTCAGCTTTTTTTGTCAGTTCAAGTTTCTTAATGGTTTCTGTCACTAAAGCAAGCAGTGGATCAGTTGCAAGCGCGTCTTCATTGCTTGTGAGCAGTGCGGTGTTGTGTGCATCGTTAGTGACAGGTGTGGTGTCCTTTTCGTGTGTTATACTCATCTCATTTTGCGAGGCGAAGTCCCTCGGTTCCTCATCATCACCAGCCAGTCAGTTGGGGTCACTCAGAGCAGTGTCAGAGCGTTGGTCAGCTCGGTCTCTTCTTTCTTGGGACAGTTGTCAGCCCAGTGGCCTGGTTCAGCGCAAATCAAACACAGTTGAGACTTTCGTCGCTCAAACTCGTCTCTGTCTGGACGTCCACGACCTCTTCCTCTCAGTCGCTCTCTGCCTCTGTTGAAATGTGATGGTTGGGCAAAGGTCATTTGAGTAATCTTCTAAGTTGCAGATAGTTCTCAGAATACCAGGGATCTCTGCACCGGTGGGCCTGTGCACTTGACAGAACAGTTTGAATTTTTGGCCCACTGTGGCGCCTCCTCTGTTAATAGGAGGTATATTGTCTTTGATTAATTGAGTCCATCTTGAGGGGTCTGGTGAGCGATACATAAGCACAGACGCAGGGTGTTCAGCCAGTTGTCTTTGGCGCTGCACTTCGGTTTCATTGTCTGGGGCTGGTGGTGGTGGAGCTGGAATTGGAAATTCAATCATAGGAGCTTGAAACACAGCCCCATAGGGTGTCTTGCTTCTCGTGTGAGACGGGGACAGGAAGGAGAAAGATTTGTCTGATGAAAGTTCAGTTGTGAAGGGGTTGTTAGAGTTCTTAGAACTGGTGCCAGAGTCATATGCAGGAGGTTTGGTGACAGGACTTGACAGTCCAGTGTTCATCAGGGCGTTTGTTTCAGCTTGGGTGGTCAGATCTGGGTACAGTTGAGCAGCTGTTGCAGAAGCTGCATGTGTCTGAGCCGCTTGTCTCTGCCTCTGGAGCCCTCCCTTTTCTTCACTGTGGAGATGTGCAGCAGCGAGAGCGGTGACGTAGGTCTGGTCATCGTCTTCACTCATGAGTGCCGGACCAACAGGCTGGGTCAGACTCGGAAAACAAGAGGACATTGCATTAGTTATGTTATCAGTTGCTTTATAACCTGTGCTTTGAAATGGCCCCTTTACTGTATCTAAGTGTTTTAAATTTCTTTCCCTATTTTCTTTTTCTTTCTGTTTCTTTGCTTCAGCTGCTTTTTCCCACATCTCTAAACATTCATAATGTCTTTTAATCTTTATTTGCTTCAGGTTTACTGATTTTTTGGACATAAGTCTCTTTTGTGCATCTTGTATTCTATTGCGTAAAGCAGTCAAACTACTTTCACTCATTCGTCCATTAAAACCATACAACTTCCATTCATCCATTTTATCACAACTCCCTGGCCAGGTTTCTATCATATACATCACATTGAATTCACAGAAGTCCTTTGCAGGACTGTTTTTACTTGTATTGGATCCCATATTTCAGATTGATTAAATACTCGTCAGTATTTAAGGTTCAGACAGATTATAGAGAAACTTTAGAACTACTAAAACCAACACAAAAACTAACAAAAACAACACAAAACAACAACACAAGACTAACAAAAACAAAAAACAACTAAAAACAACTAAAAAACAACTAAAAACAACTAAAAAACAACTAAAAAACCCTTTCAGAAATTATTATTACTCATTTTACGGCAATCCTGCTCAGTCAATCCTGACTTATGGTAATAACAATAGACCGTTCAGGTCAGGGCTTCTAGAAAACCCTTTCAGAAATTACTGTCGAATGGCAATCCTGCTCAGTCAATCCAGACTCAAATCAACAATAATAGACCTTCCCAGTCAGGGTTTCTAATACAGATACAAAACCTTTTAAAATTATTATGTGGCAATCCAGCCGTATTAATAATTTTAGGACCATCCGGTCTCGGTTTTCAGATTAGGACAATCCAGTCCAGACATAAAACAAAAGAAAAAACTTTTCACAAAGCCTATTCAGAAATTATTATTACTCATTTTACGGCAATCCTGCTCAGTCAATCCTGACTTATGGTAATAATAATAGACCATTCCTGGTCTAGGCTTTATTACAGTCAAAAATCACCTTTAGACACTGTTACAAAATGTTTTCTCTTAATTTAATAAATTTGTAATAATTTTACCGTTTGGAGGTTATTTGAGTACGTTGGATCGAGAGATGACGATTGGAGGGTCGGCATCGGACAATCCTCCCGTCCAGAAGAAAATTTGGGGAAGAGGAGACCTCTTGGAGCGGTCTGGTTGGCCACACCCTTGTCCTTCAGCCGGGTCCAGCCGTCAATCTTCGATCCCACTTCTGACACCAAGAATTGTGGTTGAAAAAAATAAATATATTATTGTGGAATAAGTTTGAGAGAAAACAACAGATGTCTTTTGGTGATTTATTTAAGGAAAAAGGAAAAAAGAATTCAGAGACATCTTTTGCAAAAGGAGGAATGGAAAATACAACTCTGTCTGTGTACAGAGCTGCATGAACAGTCCCAATGTTAACTAGGCGGGCTTAGAATTTATACTGAAATCACAGCAGATAAGAAAAATGAAACACTGGCTCTCAGAGAGTGAGCCGTCTAACATGAATCAGCATTTTACTGGTTTTTCCAGAAAACAGAGTTGTCTCTGTATAAGACAATTGTATCAGTTTGAAAACAGTAGCACAGGTGGTGCACATATCATTCTGCTGCGGTCAAGGACAGCACAGAGCATGTGAAAGAGGAAAATATCATTTTCCCATTACAGTTTACAATATATTTTTCCCATTGGTATCATTTTAATTTTCCTGTCACTATGTATACCTTGTATTTGTATATTTTATGTCATTCCTTTATTTTTCGGAAAGTAGTGTGATGAGGGAAACTGTTTTATTTGACAAACATTTTACAAAATCGTTTTTGAGTCATTTCATCTTGATTCTTATTTACCTTCTTAGTTATATGTATCTTTCTAGTTTCTTTGACCTAATAATTCTGTAATGATGACCATTATGTTTTTAAATAAAAAGAAAAAGAAAATAATGATAATGAATGAATACAAACCTTATTTGACAGTGGTTCAAAAGGACTAGGACTTCTCTTTTCAAAAAAAAAAAAAGACACGCCACACATCAGAGATATTGGTAATTGCAGTTTACATTTTTTTTCTAGTCCCATTGTATTTCAAGCTAATGCATCATTTGTTTTCTAACTGAAAGAGATGTTTTGTGGCGATTGTACATTGTGTAATTGTCCCTTTGACCATGTGTCAGCCACAGCAGAGTTAGCCAACCTACAGAGAAGTAGCGCCCCTCAGTGGTAACAGCTGCTTATAAAATAAATAAGCTTTGCAAGTTGTGCTGCATAATAAAGGCAAATACGGTGTAATAGAATTATAGTGTTGCGGTGTCCCCAAATTTCTATTGTGTCGGCGAGGGTGTGTGTGGCCCTTTAAGACAGACGTCGGGCTAATCATTGACGAGGACCGCCTGGGGAACACCTGGGGAATGGCAGGGACCAATGAGGCGTCCTCGTGGCGAGTTTAAAACAAGGGCAGAAAACGAGGAAAGGAAAAGAGACAGCCGGAGGGAGACACGCCAGAGGGACACGACAGAGCGGACGGGGAAGGACCGCCGGACGAGGAGAGGGCGTACGGGATCGCGGAAGGAGAGATGGGCCCTGGCGGACGCCGGGCAGGGAAGAAGGAAGCCGGGAGGACCTCGACAGCGACCTGAATCCAGTGGACCCAGGAGAAGGCAACCGGTCGGCGAGTGCGGAGGGCTGAGGCCCTGGGACCGGAGAAGGCGATAGGAGGTCGGGCGAGTGCGGAGGGCTGAAAGAAGCCTGGAGCCCCTGAGACCGGAGAGCCAAGACGAGGGGCTGGGACGGACGAGGGACTGTAATAGAGAAGGAACAAGGAGGAGGAACGAGAGAAGGGGAGAGGGCAGGTGGACGATGACGGAGTCGGATGGAAGCCGCGTCGGGAGGATTCCGAGAGAGACCCGAGGCCAGGGACCCGGAGGCGTGACTGGTAGGTCAGGGCGAGGGGCCGACGAGGGAGGCCTGGGGTGACCCGCGACCAGAAAGAGAGCCAGGGACTGGTACGGTCCAAGGAACTACGCCTGGGAACCCGATGGACTTGGTGGAGAAAGAGAAACGGCAGCAGGAGAGAGAGAGAGAGAGAGAGAGAGAGAGAGAGAGAGAGAGAGAGAGAGAGAGAGAGAGAGAGAGAGAGAGAGAGAGAGAGAGAGAGAGAGAGAGAGAGAGAGAGAGAGAGAGAGAGAGAGAGAGAGAGAGAGAGAGAGAGAGAGAGAACTCCGGAAGCGACAGATCCCTGGAGAGAGAGACCATACCTTACCTGTTTGCAGCGTCGTCCTGCCACGTCGGGGGGGAAGACCGAGCCAGGACCCGAGAACTGTCAAGCTGCGTTCCAGGGACTGAGGGAGGAGACCTTATACAACGCTGCAAAATACGATATAAGTGAAGGGACGTGTCCCGAATAACGCTGTGTGCTGTGGGGTTTTACCTGTGTTTTTAGAGTGTCGGTTGAACCAGAAATTGTTGTGTGTTTTAGCCAGTGAAAGCGGTGAAAGAAGGACTGGGAATTCGAGGCCAGCAGGACCGCCGGGAGAGCAGCGAAGGACAGACTTACCGGGCTCCGAAGAACGGACTGAAGAGCAGGAATAACTACTACCGTCTCCTTGTACAGACGGCCGACACCCCATTAGTTTGTGACTCTTTCTCTTATTAGCTCCAACCTCTTTTCTTTTAAACCTTTTATCCTGGCCTTTTATCGTCGCAACTTGGACTTTTTTTTTTTTTTTTTTACCTTGTCTCAATAAATTGTTTTATTGTAAACTCGGTCCCCTCGCATTCTTTGTGGTACCTATCAGAGTGATCAGAACGAACCGGTCCCCCATCAGGGCCCCCGTAACAATAGCGCATTTAAAAACAAGACAGTTTGAAGCGTGATATATATATATATATATATATATATATATATATATATATATATATATATATATATATATATATATATATATATATATATATATATATATATATATATATATATATATATATATATATATTTGAGTATAACATTAATGCCCAGGCCTATGGGCAATAAATAAGGCCCAGACGTAGGACCTGGGGTCCGCCACAGGGGATAAGGTATATTGCTATCGGGTGCCTCCACTCAGGTGAGCAGCAGGCTCGAACCTCTCATCCGCTTCTGACAGTATCCCACAATGGCGGATAGAAAACAGCATTTTCAGGTTGGAACCGACTCAGTAGCCTGATGCTTTACATGTAGGCTAATGTTTTTTCAGAGTTAGGAGTGATTTTATTTAGAATGACAAGGACAATGTTCAGATATTCATATCTGATTTGTTTTTATGTATTCCAGAGCTGCCAACTCTCACGCTTTCGCCGTGTGACACACGGTTTTGCCTGTTTTCACACGCACTCACGCCACACATCACATTTCTCAGGCAAAAAAAATAAAATAATCTTGAGGCGATAATCGCTGAATCGCTCGTTCCTTTTCAAACTCCCCGACCATAGATGGCGCTAATAAGCGTCTCTGAACCCTATGCGCTGCACCCTGAAGCAAGTAACAGAAGAAGATACAAGAAATACAGCGGGTGGAAAACCAGGGAAAACTACCGCGAGAAGACCACCGGTGATGAAAATCTGAGCTCAACCGAGACTAGGTATGTTACAATGAAATGTCGTCCTTGAGTACTTACGCTCTTAAACTTTACATCTTGATTTAAATCATTTGCTTGTGTGTTTGTTTGTGAACATGAGTGAATCAGCTGTCATAGCAGGAGAGCACCTTGTTAACCTCATAGTATAGGCTGCTGCATGTTCAAAACATCAGTTCCTAGCATTTATTCACATGGCATTTATCTTTTTATTAACAGGCCAAAAGGACTCACTTTGGATGAAGATTATTTTCTGTAGAACTTAACAACACTTTTTCAAACAGGTAAGAGATGTATTCAAAGAATTTAACAAATATGGAAAATTTGTTCAACAGAAGTTAGACAAGGCTCGTTTTTTAACCGAGAGTAAAGTTATTAAACCAACATGACCATGAATTCTTTAAGGTTTCAAAGATGTCCCAAAAGAGACCTCTGCCAGGACAAAAGCGAAACCTTTTATTTTATTTAAAGAATAATCCAAGTGAAAAAAGACAGACAAACGCACTGACAGAACAGCCAGAACAATTGATAGAAATGACAGAACAGACAGAGGAGCAACAAACGGTAAAGAGGAGCAACAGGCAGAAATGATAGACGAACATGCAGAAGAGCAACATGAAGGACAGATAGAAGCACATGTAGAGGAGCAACAGACAGGACAAATGGAACGAGCAACATGTCAGATGGAAGAAGACAAACCAACAGCAGGGCCAGAAGAGTCGTGCTCAAACACTAAATTCTTAACTTCCTTTCTATCAATTCCGTCTTAAAAAAAAAAAAAAAAAAATCTTTCCTATCCTTAGCTTTGTATGCTGTGCTAGGTTTTTAACTGACTAGTTTTTTGTGCACTTATGCTTTTTGTTACCTTGTGTTGTTGAAATTGCTTCCATTGTTTTCCTCACTTGTAAGTCGCTTTGGATAAAAGCGTCTGCTAAATGACTAAATGTAAATGTAAATGTAAACAGGAGCGGACCTCTTCATGGCCATTTATTACCAGAGGGAGCCGCAACACGCACTACTGGTGTGCAGTCTGCCGTATTGAAAATTCATGTTGACACCAGGGTGTTGCAGATGTAGTGCGCCACATAAAAACCAAAGGCCACCAAGAAAAGCAAAAGGCACTACAGTCCACAGCCAGAAAAGAGTTTTGAGTTGTAGTTGATCATGGTAATGTCATGGTTGATAGTTTTGAGTAATTTAAGGTTGTGTATTTCAGTTTAGTATAGTCCAGTTTCCTTAATTTGAGATCTTAGTTGCTGAATGAGTTTTTTTACCTGTGCCCTATTATCGCAGGTGTTTTTTTTTGTGAAGGAAATAAAAAAATCTCTGTATACCCTAGTTACTGATGGGTCGAATGACACTGGTATTTCCCAATCTTGAATTTTTTCTCTTCTTTGTAAAACATTTAATTTGTGTATTCTTAAACATCTATCAACTTGAACATCTGATTGATTATAACTTGTCATTATTATAGGAGTGGAAAAGATGAACCCGCTTACTGTCCGGGTCTTTATGGGCAGCAAAGTTGTTCACCGGTTTTTAGATATGTGCACAACAAGTGGGACAGCAAGTGAGATCTTCACCAAAATTAACGGCACCTTAGAGGAACACAGCATCCCTTGGGAGAACTGCATTGGTCTCTCAGTCGACAATGCAGCTGTGAATATTCCATTAATATTAATATTCCATTAATATATCTATTGCCTCTAGGGTCCTTCAGAAGCGTCCCAACACCTATATTCATGGTTGTCCTTGTCACGTGGCACATAACACTGCCAAAGCTGCAGGAGATTTTTTAAAGTGAGTTAAGACTTGATTTATCTTTACATGTTACTTTTTATCTGTATCCTAATTACATGCATTGACTGAATGTGTTACGATTTGATTAATGCATTGCAGGTGTCCGGTTTTGATTTGGAGGATATGGTAGTGGACATCGGTTACTGGTTCAAGGGTAGTACAAATCGGAAAGGATACCTTTATGTATCTTTGATACTATTAATTTTGTGATTCAAAGGCACAAAGCTATGATACTGGTATCAGAATTCCCTTTAAAGTTATTACTTCTACTATAGTATTACCTTCACAAAGTTTGGAGCACTGTGAAGTTAACTTTGTTCGCTTTGAGGGCTTCACCTCCAACTCCTCCAACTTCTCTATAATTTTCTTTTTGTCCCTTGGCCTTCCGGAGATAAGCCACTATAGTGTTTGCAGAGTAACTCTCTGGCAGAGAGCATCTTCTCTGTAGCTCATCTGATGTGACCAGGTATCTGAAATATCAATGTGTTAAATACATTATAATGATCTGTAAAAGATGGCGGTACTTTCGTTTAAAAATCCTCTTTAGATGCATAGGAACACAAAAGTAAGAAGGGTTTGGACCATGGCATTAAGATAATTTACTTGAAAGGGTTTTCTTTCTTTTTTTTAAATAAATGTGACTGATCTAGAGCATATTTTGCTTTAATTAAACCCATTTAAAGGAAAAAATGTACTAACCTTTTGCTTGGTGAAAGTCTGACACTTTTAAAGCACTTTCCACTAGGAATCCCCCTGAAAAAGTTGGAAAGTAAAAGTAACCATACCAATGGGAGAGGAATAACATGCATTAATTTAAATCAAAATGAATTACTGTCTGTTGATAAATGCTTTTCATAGACTCATCTACAGCATCATAAAGTGTCTTAATTCTGGTTCCCTTTATTAATGCAACATTTATAGTATTTCTATGAGTGTCACCTGATTCTTTACTAGGTCAACAGTAAATAACATTATTCTTTACAATGACGTTTAAACCCATTATAGAGCAGATGCAAAACTTTACCTGTCTGATCTTGGCTGTGTCCTTGGCTGCTTTCACCCCAAAATACATTTCTGTCTTGTCCCTCAGCTTTTTTGTTTTCGTTACCATCTTCTGAACTGTCTTGTCCCTCAGTTTCTTTGATTCTGTTACCATCTTCTGAACTGTCTTGTCCCTCAGTTTCTTTGATTCTGTTACCATCTTCTGAACTGTCTTGTCCCTCAGTTTCTTTGATTCGGTTACCATCTTCTGAACTGTCTTGTCCTCGGTTTCTTTGATTCGGTTACCATCTTCTGAACTGCCTTCTATCAGAACTAATTTAGAAATAATATTAAAATAAACATGCTGATAGACTATTAGTCTATCAAAATATAAAAAGTCTAATAAAAATATGTAATATTTGAAGGTTTATTTTACAAGTGTCATTTATTCCAGAATTTTTTACCTTGGCAAAACAGACACTTGGCATCCTCTTGATTCCCAAGTAGACATTTGTTATGGATATTTACTGAACAGGTTGAGCATTTTTCCTAAAAGGATCATTTGCATGAAAAAATGGTTAGGTCAAAAATGTTTAATTTTACTTTTACTCCCCAACTAATTAGTTGGATCTGGGGTCAAAAGACCACAAGATATTGTAACATGTTTCAGCTTACATTGCTGTAAATTTTCAAATGTACTTTGTGTCACTTGCCTTGTTCTTCCTAGTCACCGTGTTGTGACAGATACCACAAATACCTGACTTATCTAAAGCACATAAGAAACATATTTGCTGCATTGTCACTCTTTCAACAGGAATCAACCAATAATAAACTCTAAATAAATTCATGTGTATGGTACTTACCAAGTGACCTAAAAAGAAACCACCCCAGTCGTTCTCTCTCTTGATGTATAGGCGAGCATGCAAGGTATCCCTTTGAGCCTTCTAGAATGGCCTCAGCAAACTAAAGGTGATCCAAAAAGAATAATTAATTCAATGCCACAAAAAGCTGAATTACTTTAGTTTAGCTACACTTTTCAAAGCAATAGAGCCCTAAGTTCCACAATCAACAGGAATTTTGTAGCAGAATAATAATAATTAAAAAAACATTAAACTAATAAAACAATTAGTTAATCCAGAATATATACAATATCATTACAAACAGCACAGTAGTTTCATGATCCCAAAAAACAAAAAATGAAATGATTTGCTGTACTACTAGTAGTAGTAATAATAATAATAATAGTAATAAAGATAAATGTATTTTTACCACAGCTGTGAAAACACCACAGGAAATACTGTCAGACTGAAGGCTGTGCTTCCTCTTTACCCATTTCCATGGCCCCCGGTACCCTTTTGATGCAGCAAATGTGCTGAAATGTAGGTAAAGTTTAAAATAAATAAAGTAGCTATAGTTCATATAGATGGGCAAAACAAAGTTCATATAGAAATACAAAAATGTAAATCTGTTTTATTTTAAATCTTTCCTGTACCTCCAGTTTTCTGCTAATTGATTATACTGCTGCTTAGTCTCCCCAGTGAATTCAGGTAAGTAATAGTCTGATCCCTGATACTGCAGTGCTAGAACAAACAAACAAATTAGACATGTTACACTGGGAGCCAATATACTTGACATATTTATGACATTACAACTCACAGCAAAATGTATGTTTTCTTAGTGAATAACTTACAAAAAAAGTCCAATGATTACCATCCTCCAAATAGGGACCAACCACCTCAGTTTTATTTTCAAATATGTTTTTCTTAAAAGAAGAGAAAAATTATGAATGTAAAGTAAGATGTATATAATAACTTGAATTTATTTTGAGCAAATTCACAACTACTGTGTGAGAGTAGCAATTGATATTTGTCTATACTTGTTTTACCTGTAACACTTGTAAGATCAGGCATTTAAATTTTGACAGGAAAATTCTTACCTTGGTAAAATAACAGCTTCTTGCTCGTGCTCTGCCCTCCAGAATGTGAGTCATGGTATGGGTATTAAGAGCCAAAACATTTGGTTTCTTCTAAATGGGGAAAAAAAAATCAAATAATAATTATTGCTATGGTGCAACTTCACAAGTTTGACAAGGTGGATGGAAAAGAGCAAAACAATTATTGAACGGTACCAGCAACGCTTGTGAATGGAGAGATCAAAATGATCAGAAAATAGAGCTGAGAACATATTTCCTGACCATTTTGGTCGCTCCATTCATGAACGGTTCCAATAATTATTGTATGGAAAGTAGGCAACCCTTCTCCTGGAGTGCACTGGGCATGCAAACTCCTAGGTAGGGGTGGACTATATAGAAAAGTAACACGATACATGAAGACATTTTCACAATACTAGTAAAAAATAGCCATATTGCACACCCCTACACTCAGATGTGTTAGATTTATGTTAGCAGATATATCTGTAAGATTGCAAAACTCTGGTGTCTTCCCCTTATATAGAAAATATTCAAAGTAGTTAACCATCTTACCATGCTGAACAGATGTAACAAAGCATCCATTATCTGAGGAGGCATCAACCAAAGAACAACAACAACAAAAAAAAAAAACACAATTAGCATGAAAGGGATTGTTCACCCAAAATATCTACTTTTGTGTTCAGCAGAAGAAAAAAAAAAATCATACAGTTTTGGAACAACTGGAGGGTGAGAAAATACATTATGAGAGACCAAACATTTTGATATTTGGGTGAACAAAAGCTGCACCATAAATCATTAAAGGATCAAGAGCTTGATTCAAACAACAATGTGATCATATTAAATTCACCTGTATCTATAAAACCATTGAAAAAAAGACACTGGAAGATTAGATTCTGTATTTGAGCTATTCGAACCCAGAAAAAAAAGTTATTTTCTAACTGTATGAAACAGCTATCCAGCAATCCAGAAGCAATCCAGATTCTAGAAAATTATTTACATACACATAAAAAAAATAAGTTGTATTATAGAATATATAAGAGAAATGTTACCTCATCAGATACTTTGTTGTTTTCTACAAGGGATTCAAAACTTTCCATGTAAAGTGGATAGGGTCCAATCCTTCCAATGCTGCATCCATGCAGTCCTCCAGACTTCATAACTTGTAAGACTGCAAAGGTAATTTTTTTATTTTTTTTTGTTTTTAAACTATTGTTTTAGTATTTTATATTTTTTGTTAAAACATTCTGTGATCATTGCATATTAACACTTTCTAGAGCAAATACATATTGTAGGAGACTACACTACTTACCATTCATTTTTTTCTCTGACAGAAATGTTCCTCGAAGACAGAGGGATAGGCTGGCTGAAAAATATTTGAAAACATTAGCCTTAAGAACACTGTTACCAATCTTAAAGCATTAAATATTAAAATAAAATCAAATAGGCTCTCTTGCCCCAAGAGCAGCAGAGTAAAAATAACGGCGATATGAATCTATTGAATACACCTGCCCCAAGAGCAGCAGACTAAAAATAACGGCGATATGACTCTATTGAATACACCTGCCCCAAGAGCAGCAGACTAAAAATAACGGCGATATGACTCTATTGAATACACCTGCCCCAAGAGCAGCAGACTAAAAATAACGGCGATATGACTCTATTGAATACACCTGCCCCAAGAGCAGCAGACTAAAAATAACGGCGATATGAATCTATTGAATACACCTGCCCCAAGAGCAGCAGACTAAAAATAACGGCGATATGACTCTATTGAATACACCTGCCCCAAGAGCAGCAGAGTAAAAATAACGGCGATATGACTCTATTGAATACACCTGCCCCAAGAGCAGCAGAGTAAAAATAACGGCGATATGAATCTATTGAATACACCTGCCCCAAGAGCAGCAGAGTAAAAATAACGGCGATATGACTCTATTGAATACACCTGCCCCAAGAGCAGCAGAGTAAAAATAACGGCGATATGACTCTATTGAATACACCTGCCCCAAGAGCAGCAGAGTAAAAATAACGGCGATATGACTCTATTGAATACACCTGCCCCAAGAGCAGCAGACTAAAAATAACGGCGATATGAATCTATTGAATACACCTGCCCCAAGAGCAGCAGACTAAAAATAACGGCGATATGAATCTATTGAATACACCTGCCCCAAGAGCAGCAGAGTAAAAATAACGGCGATATGACTCTATTGAATACACCTGCCCCAAGAGCAGCAGACTAAAAATAACGGCGATATGACTCTATTGAATACACCTGCCCCAAGAGCAGCAGACTAAAAATAACGGCGATATGACTCTATTGAATACACCTGCCCCAAGAGCAGCAGACTAAAAATAACGGCGATATGAATCTATTGAATACACCTGCCCCAAGAGCAGCAGACTAAAAATAACGGCGATATGAATCTATTGAATACACCTGCCCCAAGAGCAGCAGACTAAAAATAACGGCGATATGAATCTATTGAATACACCTGCCCCAAGAGCAGCAGACTAAAAATAACGGCGATATGACTCTATTGAATACACCTGCCCCAAGAGCAGCAGAGTAAAAATAACGGCGATATGACTCTATTGAATACACCTGCCCCAAGAGCAGCAGAGTAAAAATAACGGCGATATGACTCTATTGAATACACCTGCCCCAAGAGCAGCAGACTAAAAATAACGGCGATATGACTCTATTGAATACACCTGCCCCAAGAGCAGCAGAGTAAAAATAACGGCGATATGAATCTATTGAATACACCTGCCCCAAGAGCAGCAGAGTAAAAATAACGGCGATATGAATCTATTGAATACACCTGCCCCAAGAGCAGCAGAGTAAAAATAACGGCGATATGAATCTATTGAATACACCTGCCCCAAGAGCAGCAGACTAAAAATAACGGCGATATGACTCTATTGAATACACCTGCCCCAAGAGCAGCAGAGTAAAAATAACGGCGATATGACTCTATTGAATACACCTGCCCCAAGAGCAGCAGAGTAAAAATAACGGCGATATGACTCTATTGAATACACCTGCCCCAAGAGCAGCAGAGTAAAAATAACGGCGATATGACTCTATTGAATACACCTGCCCCAAGAGCAGCAGAGTAAAAATAACGGCGATATGACTCTATTGAATACACCTGCCCCAAGAGCAGCAGAGTAAAAATAACGGCGATATGACTCTATTGAATACACCTGCCCCAAGAGCAGCAGACTAAAAATAACGGCGATATGACTCTATTGAATACACCTGCCCCAAGAGCAGCAGACTAAAAATAACGGCGATATGACTCTATTGAATACACCTGCCCCAAGAGCAGCAGACTAAAAATAACGGCGATATGACTCTATTGAATACACCTGCCCCAAGAGCAGCAGACTAAAAATAACGGCGATATGAATCTATTGAATACACCTGCCCCAAGAGCAGCAGACTAAAAATAACGGCGATATGACTCTATTGAATACACCTGCCCCAAGAGCAGCAGAGTAAAAATAACGGCGATATGACTCTATTGAATACACCTGCCCCAAGAGCAGCAGAGTAAAAATAACGGCGATATGACTCTATTGAATACACCTGCCCCAAGAGCAGCAGACTAAAAATAACGGCGATATGAATCTATTGAATACACCTGCCCCAAGAGCAGCAGACTAAAAATAACGGCGATATGAATCTATTGAATACACCTGCCCCAAGAGCAGCAGACTAAAAATAACGGCGATATGAATCTATTGAATACACCTGCCCCAAGAGCAGCAGAGTAAAAATAACGGCGATATGACTCTATTGAATACACCTGCCCCAAGAGCAGCAGACTAAAAATAACGGCGATATGACTCTATTGAATACACCTGCCCCAAGAGCAGCAGACTAAAAATAACGGCGATATGAATCTATTGAATACACCTGCCCCAAGAGCAGCAGACTAAAAATAACGGCGATATGAATCTATTGAATACACCTGCCCCAAGAGCAGCAGACTAAAAATAACGGCGATATGAATCTATTGAATACACCTGCCCCAAGAGCAGCAGACTAAAAATAACGGCGATATGAATCTATTGAATACACCTGCCCCAAGAGCAGCAGACTAAAAATAACGGCGATATGAATCTATTGAATACACCTGCCCCAAGAGCAGCAGACTAAAAATAACGGCGATATGAATCTATTGAATACACCTGCCCCAAGAGCAGCAGACTAAAAATAACGGCGATATGAATCTATTGAATACACCTGCCCCAAGAGCAGCAGACTAAAAATAACGGCAATATGAATCTATTGAATACACCTGCCCCAAGAGCAGCAGACTAAAAATAACGGCGATATGAATCTATTGAATACACCTGCCCCAAGAGCAGCAGCTACCCGCCCTAGCGCTGGTAGCTGCTGCTGCTGCAAGCGCTAGGGCGGGGATGTATTAATTTGAGGGAAATGTCGCGGTGGCTTGAAACGAATTATGTGATCGCATATAGGTTAGCACTGGAAAACCATGTTTTAGCATAGTTATCCAATAACGTTAACAGCTTTGGCGGTGAACTGAAAAACTCGAATCAAAATAGGATTGGATTAGACGAGGATTGTTATTTTTGTGCACTTTCAATGTTTCCTAATTATCTTAGTACACTTAGAGGCTGTTTATGTTTGTTTTTATTAAAAACAATATGTCGTAAATTTACTTACCATACAATAAATGTGATCTCTCAGTCCAATATAGAACAGTCGATAACGTATCTTCCCTCCAAATTTCCAAACGTCTTGACCCCGCCTCTGATCCAATTTCATTGGTTGAATCTGTCAACCAATCATTTTTTTTTCTGCCCTTAGAACAACTTTGAGTAAGTAAAACTCCCACGAGCGTCTCTGAACCCTATGCGCTGCACCCTGAAGCAAGTAACAGAAGAAGATACAAGAAATACAGCGGGTGGAAAACCAGGGAAAACTACCG
>JALDNG010003793.1:0-23442 GCA_024349245.1 Neodontobutis hainanensis
ACTGACGATGTGCAGAAGAATAGACTGTAGTGGTGCAGTAGTACAGACTGTAGACGAGCATTAGAACAGACTGTATATGAGTATTAGAAAACATTGTAGACATGCTTTACAACAGACTGTAGAGGTGCAGTAGTTGACTGTAGATGAGCATTAGAACAGACTGTATATGAGTATAAGAAAATACTAATAGAAATGCTTTACGACAGACTGTAGAGGTGCAGTAGAACAGACTGTAGACGTGCAGTAGAACAGACTGTAGTTGAGCAGTAGTACAGACTGTATACTTGCATAGGAACAGACAGTAAATGTATATATATAGATCAAATAGATCAGACTGAAGACGTGCAGTAGAACAGACTGAAGACACGCTGTAGAACAGACTGTAAACATGCAGTAGAACAGACTGTAGACATGCATTAGAAAAGACTGTAGATGTGCATTAGAACAGACTGTATATGTGCAGTAAAACAGACCGTAGTTATGCAGTAGAACAGACTGCATTAGAGCAATAGTACAGACTGTAAACTGGCATTAGAACAGACTGTAGAGGTGCAGTTGTACAGACTGTAGATGTGCAGTAAAACAAACTGTAGATGAGCAGTAGTACAGACTGTAGACTTGCATTAGAACAGACTGTAGATGTCAAGTTCTGTGTGTTTTTTAACTGACTACAGCTCTGCCCAAACTTGAAAACTGCTTTATCTCTGATGAATGCAAAGGACAACTCAAAACTGTTCTTTCTTTTCTCTTTCATTTTCCTAAAGATGATCGGGGTGGAACAGAATAGGTTGATAACCTTTAAAATACACAAACCAAAGCAGAAATTAGTTGCAAATAAATCACAAATAACTCAATAACACTTCCTCAAATAGTAAATGTCAAACCAAACAGTCATTTAAATTAACCTATGGTCTCTAATTAAACTTATATAATTTAAACAATACACATGCTTAGAGTAATGTTCACATAAAGTATTCACTGTTTGATTTAAATTGGACATTACAACCAAGCAAACAAAATCATACAAAAGTCTTAACTCAACACAAACAATCACAGTCCACTTTTGTCCTACCAGTTGTGTCCTTGGATAATCAGGAGCTGTGGTCAAAGTTTCTTTTTCCTCAGGAACAAGTGAGATATCCAACTGAGCTTTTACCAAACATTTCAACTGCCATGCACTCTGTGTGTGCGCGCTGGTAATTATGGTCCCAAGAGCACTTCCTGGAAGTTGGTTCCATAACCTTTTGATGCGTGGTTGCCCCTGCAGTTTGGGAGTGCTCTTAGTAATCTGAGTAAAAATAGGCTGAGTGCTCAGGACAACTTGTACCTTGAATTGACATAACAGTAGATGTGCAGTAAAACAGACTGTAAACGTGCAGTAGAACAGACTGCAGTAGAGCAGAGGTACAGACTGTAAACTGGCATTAGAACAGACTGTTGAGATGCAGTTGAACTGACAGTAGACGTGCAGTTGAACAGACTGTAGATGTGCATTGGAACAGACTGTAGACGTACAATAGAACAGACTGTAGACGAGCAGTAGAACACACTAAAGACCTGCATTAGAACAGACGGTGGACGAGCATTAGAACAGACTGTAAAGTCCAGTAGAACAGACTAATAATTAGAACAGATTGTAGATGTGCAGTAAAACAGACTGTAGACGTGCAGTAAAATAAACTGCAGTAGAGCAGTAGTAAAGACTGTAAACTGGCATTAGAAAAGACTGTAGACGTCTATAAGAACAGATTGTAGATGTGCATTAGAACAGACTGTAGATGTGCATTAAAAGAGACTGTAGACAATTATTAAAACAGACAATAGTCGTGCAGTAGAACAGACTGTAGACGAGCAGTAGAACAGACTGTAGATGTCCAATAGAACAAATTGTAAACTTGCAGTAGAACAGACTGCAGAGCAACAGTAGTACAGACTCTAGATTGGCATTAGAACAGACTGTAGACGTGCAGTAAAAGAGACTATAGAGGAGAAGTAGAACAAACTGTAGAGGTAGAGTAGTAAGGACTGTTATTGGGCATTGAACAGACTGTATTCAAGCAATAGAACAGACTATAGATGTGCAGTAGAACAGACTAACGATGCTGCAGAAGAATAGACTTTAAACGTGCATTAGTACAAACTGTAGACGAGCATTAGAACAGACTGTATATGAGTATTAGAATAGACTGTAGACATGCTTTAGAACAGAATGTATAGGTGCAGTAGTACAGACTGTAGACTTGCATTAGAACAGACTGTAGATGTGCAATAGAACAGACTGTAGACATACAATAGAAGAGACTGTAGAGGTGCATTTGAACAAAGTTAAGAGCAGCAGTAGTACAGACTCTAGATTGGTTTTAGACAGACTGTAGACGAGCATTAGAAATGACTGTAAACGCCCAGTAGAACAGACTGGTAATGTGCATAAGAATAGACTCTAGAGGTGCAGTAGTACAAACTGTAGATGAGCAATAGAACAGACTGTATATAAGTATTAGAAAACACTGTAGACATGCTTTAGAACAGACTCTAGCGGTGCAGTAATTCAGACTGTAGACGAGCATTAGAAAAGACTGTATATGAGTATTAGAAATTACTAGACATGCTTTAGAACAGACTGTTGAGGTGCAGTAATACAGACTGCAAACGAGCATTATACAGACTGTAGAAGTGCAGTAGTACAGACTGTAGATGTGCAGTAGAATAGGATGTAGACGTTTATTAGAACAAACTGTAGACCTGCAGTAGAACAGACTGTAGATGTGCATTAGAAGAGACTAAAGACGTTTATTAGAACAGACTGTAGACCTGCAGTAGAACATACCGTAGATGAGCAGTAGTACAGACTGTAGATGTGCATTAGAACTGACTTTAGAAGTACAGTAGTAGAGACTGTATATGTGCAGTAAAACAGACTGTAGTCGTGCAGTAGAACAGACTGCAGTAGAGCAGAGGTACAGATTGTAAACTGGCATTAGAACAGACTGTTGTGGTGCAGTTAAACAGACTGTAGTCATGCAGTAGAAGAGACTGTAGATGAGCAGTAGTACAGACTGTAGACTTGCAATAGAACAGACTGTAGATGTGCATTAGAACAGACTGTAGATGTGCAGTATAACAGACTGTAGACGTGCAGTAGAACAGACTGTAGACTTGCATTAGAACAGACTGTAAATGTGCATTAGAACAGACTGTAGATGTGGAGTAAAACAGACTGTAGACGTGCAGTAGAATAAACTGCAGTGGAGCAGTAGTACAGACTGTAAACTGGCATTAGAACAGACTGTAGACATGCAGTAGAACAGACTGTAGAGGTGCAGTTGTACAGACTGTAGACGTGCAGTAGAACAGACTGTAGATGAGCAGTAGTACAGACTGTAGACTTTCATTAGAACAGACTGTAGAAGTGCATTAGAACAGACTCTAGATGAGCATTAGAACAGACTTTAGAAGTGCAGTATTAGAGCCTGTAGATGTCAAGCGTCTCAGATGGAACCTCCTAAACGGTCCCTGCGTAAGGGCGCCGCCATACGTCAAAATACCTCGAAATACGGCAATATACCGCCGTCCACCAGAGGGCAGGCTCCAAAAGCGGAAATATAAGGAGAAACCCAATGGCGACTTTACGGGTGTAAAAAACACATTTACAGCCTGGTACAAAAGATGGCACCTGTCTCTAGAGCTAAGTTTTTACCATGTGACAACTCTGGGGGGGGTGATTTTTTTATTATTACGTCCGTTTACGCTATCTGAAAAGTTTAGTTTTGTGCATAATTGTGGGTGTGGTTATCTTGACTCGCATGTGTCAATCACCGAGCCTCGCGCACGCCGTGTGGCTAGCTGGCTAACAAGTGGCTAGTTAGCTCCTTCGTGATACTTGCTGGCTTGGCGCATGTTAGGATCAGTGTGTCAGGCTTCTTTACCGTCGGCTGTTCTCTGAGTATTTAAGAAGAAAGTTGTGTAAATGGCTTCCTGTGCTGTTGGCTGTACTAACAGACCCCCCAAGAAGTGTGGTCTTCAGTTTTTCGGTGAGTAATACTATTTTCTTGGTTTTATGGATGGTTTTGAGGGCTCTTACACGGCTAAATATATAGCATTACTTAGCTATTTAGCCGAGCTAACAACTTTAACCCATCAAAATTACATCCAGTACGGTAATTTAGAATTTGATGTTAATTATAATATTATTAAGGTAGAATTTAAAATTTATTTTTACTGGCTTTGCTTTATGCTTTAAAAAATAGATCCAGATATACAATATATCAAGGCTCAAAAACACTATTTGCATTACGAACATGGTTATTAAACAAGTTTAACAGCAAAACAATATATTTATTCATTTCAGCTGTAATATTTCGTGATCGGCTTAAGCATGTTATGGCTTTGACATATAACGGGCAAATGAGCTACGTGATATAACTGTATTATTCACCGGGTGCTCTACACAATGACTGTAGAAAATACGCCCGGTAGGCTACCGTCAATGTTCTGAAGCCCACCGCTAATGACTTTTGAAAATAACGTGCTATCATTATGTGTTAAGATAATGTAAGATTATCTCGCAAAAAAAAAGTTATCCATTTTTTTCTATGAAATCGTTATTGCACATAAGATTGCACTAGCGTTATGTGTATTAGCTCCGTTTGGGACATGTAGAAGGTGTCTCTGTTGCTCTTATATTTAACTGCCTTCTAGAGTGTTTTATAAAGTATGACAACTGTACCTAGAACCTAGTGCTGTTCAATACATCTAAGGTATAAACTACTATTTTAATATTTATAAATCTGAAATATAAATTATTACAAGCTTATGACCATGATCTTATGTGAAGCCTGTTGTTATCTACCCTAACCCTGCCATGCAATTGTTATTGTAACACTATATGTACTGTACTAGTTTGGTAACCTTTTAAGGTTATAATAGCACCTAATGTGTTTCTGTATTTTTTAAGTTTTCCTCTAGGTGATCCAGACAGACTGGACCAGTGGGTGTTGAAGATGAGGAGACAGAACTGGACTCCTACCTCTTCCAGGCAGTTGTGCAGTCAACACTTTGAGAGGGATAGCTTCTGCACTGATTTGAGGGTACCTAAAACTTTATGTGTCATCTTTATTACAAGGACAGTACATACTGACCAATAGCACAACTGTCTAATATGCCAGAGTAACATTAGTCCACATGGATTATTGTAGAACTGCACAGTGAGTCACAAGCAATCAGCAGCTTTATCAGAAACATCATTAATAACATTCAGGCCATTAGGAGCACAAATAAAACACACTGTCAATATTAAAAGGACAAATAGACAACATGCATTAATAATAATTCTATTATATTTTATTTATAATGCGCTTTTCTGGACACTCGATGTCGCCTTATACCAATAGTAAAAACACAATAGCACATTATTATTATTATTATTATTACATCAATTTTATATAGTGCTTTTCTGGGGACGCAAAGACGCTTTACATATCAATTACACATAATTCAAATACTCAAGGACAACAATTAAAAGCAACAAATAAAAACGTATTTGTTGATGACAGAACAGTGCAGTTATGGTGGGAGTGAGTAGGCCAGTCTGAATAGATGTGTTTTGAATTAGTCATTAGTTACACTACAGACATCTTATTAAGCAAAGAGAAACAGAAGTTGTTAAAACATCAGGGCACAGAGGGTTATAATACTGACAAGTTTGAACTGAATAGACACATTTTTAAAAGAGACTAAAATAATCCACTTAAATTAATGTGTTAACTAGTTTTTGTTTGTTTGTTTGTTTAAGTTTTCCTCTCGGTGATTTAGACAGACTGGACCAGTGGGTGTTGAAGATGAGGAGACAGAACTGGACTCCTACCTCTTCCAGTTGGTCGTGCAGTCAACACTTTGAGACGGATTGCTTCTGCACTGATTTGAGGGTACCCAAAACTTTATGTGTTATCTTTATTACAAGACAGTACATACTGACCAACTGTATAATATGTCAGAGTAACATTAGTCCACATGGGTTATTGTAGAACTGTAGTTGTAGGTGTAGTAGAATTTTAGTCACAAGCGAGCAGCAGCTTTAACATCATTAATAACAATATTAAAAAGGACAAATAGAAATCATGCATCAGGTGCATTACACTACAGACATCTTATTAAACAAAGAGAAACAGAAGTTAAAACAGCAGGGCACAGAGGGTTATAATACTGACAAGTCTGATCTGAAGAGACACATTTTAAAAAGAGAGTAAAATAATCCACTTAAATTAATTTCTCTGATGGTATTTGGAATAATGTTTAATTGTTTAGAAGCTCGAACAGAAAAGGCAGACTGACTGAAAGCTGTTTTTCTAATCTTTTTAGTTTACCAATTAGTTAGTATTTTTCTATTGAGATGCACTCGTTATACTTCCTGTGGGGACGCGCCATAGATTACTATTACTTTTGTGGTGTCAAGTTGACTGTGGACACAACATGTTAACTGACATTGTGTTAACATCGTGTTGTGTACCAGTCGTGGTGTGTGGGCTTTCAACCAAGACAGCCCAACTTGAAATAGTTTTGTGTGATTTTTATTTTAGTTTTTCTGACTTTCCACAGGGTCCCGTCCTGCAGCAGTCATTTTAAACTCCTCATCCCATCCTCGCTATTTCCACCTTCACCCTTGACACTGGACAAAATGCTCAGGTCATTCCCAGCACAGTGAATCATGAGGACCTCCGGCACTGATCTTCTTTGCAACGTGCCCTCAAAAAGGACAGGAGCCCCCTCTAACGAAGGCCAAACCAGCAAACCCGGGCATGTGGATGGCTGAGGTGGCTAAGTGTTGTATTTGCAGCTCTCTGAGCTCCACACCGGACATGGCTGTCACCAATGATCCACACAGTTTCTAGATGTGAAAAGAATGCATAAATTAATGTGAAAAAAGTTACAATTGAGTCGTTAAAAAAATAATAATTAAAAAAAGGTTAAATATGCAGCCATAATTGGACTTACTTGTCTGTGCAGCATGTTCTTGGAAGTTCTGCTTTCCAGGTGAAGAAGGCAGAAGGAGGGGAGCAGAGGCAGGTCCATCTTGAAAACTACAAGAGAGTTATGCATAACGTGTCTGTAACTAAGTAAAATATAGTCTCCCAAGTAACATGTAACTGCACTTACTTGTCTGGGCAATGGGTTCTTGGGAGTGAGCAATGTGAGAAGTGATGTTTTACATCTTTTAACTACAATAGAAAAAGTTACATTAGTATGCTATATTATAGCTTATAAAATATTAACTATATAACATATTATAGAGAGAAACATTGTGTGTTCATGAATCTAAAATCATTTTATTTTAATTTAGAAGTATTTATAATATTATGACTTTAATTGCATAATCTACAGGTTCTTTCTGTACATTTAATAAATGTTTTAACTCTATTTAGAAAAAGTATGTGACAGATAACAATCTTTCAATATTATAGCTTAATCCCCAAAACATGCACAAAAAACAGAAGTAAGAATAAACGTATTTATACGTTTGAAGTCTTTGCTTTCTTTAGTGGTCTTACAAGTAAAACGTCTAATAAAATTATCATAAAGAATAAAAAAGTTTTAACAGCCATTAGAGTTAATTTCAAATTAGTTGATAAATGCAGTCAAAGTCATGAAGTCCACTTACTATCGACGCAGTCCAACGATGGCAACAAGAGGGGCGGAAAATCCCACTGTGAAAAAAAAATGTAGCTGGAACGGGAGAGCTCCACTTGCGTTAGCCTGGTGTTAGCAACAGGTTAGCATTAGCCTTAGCCTCGGCTACCGCGGAGTGGGCGTAATTACCCACGCACGCGCTTGCGATGCAACACTCCCTTTGCCCATTTTAGTAACATCCTCTGACGAAGGAGTCTGAAATGTCCGGATGTAATCGCCATTTTTTTGCCCATGAATTAGAGTCATATCAGTAAATAGGGGACCAATGGGCAGATTACATCCATTTTTATTTACTATCTATGGTAGATGTGCAGTAGAACAAACTGTAGACGTTTATTAGAACAGACTGTAGATGTGCAGTAGAACAGAGTGTAGATGAGCAGTAGTACAGACTGCAGTCTTGCATTAGAACAGACTGTATATGTGCATTAGAACAGACTGTAGATGTGCAGTAGAATAGACTGACGATGTGCAGAAGAATAGACTGTAGAGATGCAGTAGTTGAGACTTTACACGAGCATTAGAAGACACTGTAGATGTGCAGTAGAAGAGACTGTAGAGGTGCAGTAGTACAGAATGTTGACAATTATTAGAACAGACTGTAGACATCCAGTAGAACAGACTGTAGATGTGCATTAGAAGAGACTGTAGACGTTTATTAAAACAGACTATAATCGTGCAGTAGAAAAGACTGTAGACGCAATAGAACACACTGTAAAGGTGCAGTTAAAGATACTGTAGACGTGCAGTTGAACATACTTCAGAGCAGCAGTAGTACAGACTATAGATTGGCTTTAGAACTGACTGTAGACGATAATTAGAACAGACTGTAAACGTCCAGTAGAACAGACTGACAATGTGCAGAAGATTAGACTGTAGAGATGCAGTAGTACAGACTGTAGATGAGCATTAGAACAGACTGTATATGTGTATTAGAAAACACTCTAGACATGCTTTAGAACAGACTGTAGAGGTACAGTAGTTCAGACTGTAGACGAGCATTAGAAGAGACTGTATTTGAGTTTTAGAAACACTCTAGACATACTTTAGAACAGACTAAAGAGGTGCAGTAGTTCAGACAGCAGATGAGCATTAGAACACACTAAATATGAGTATTGGAAAACACTCTAGATATGCTTTAGAACAGACTGTAGAGGTGCAGTAATACAGACTGTAGACGAGCATTAGAACAGACTGTAGAAGTGCAGTAGTACAGACTGTAGATGTGCAGTAGAACAGACTGTAGACGTTTATTAGAACAGACTGTAGACCTGCAGTAGAACATACCGTAGATGAGCAGTAGTACAGACTGTAGATGTGCATTAGAACAGACTTTAGAAGTGCATTAGTAGAGACTTTAGATGTGCAGTAAAACAGACTGTAGACATATAGTAGAACAGACTGCAGTAGAGCAGAGGTACAGACTGTAAACTGGCATTAGAACAGACTGTTGAAGTGCAGTTGAACAGACTGTAGACGTGCAGTAGAACAGACTGTAGATGAGCAGTAGTACAGACTATAGACTATTATTAGAAGAGACTGTAGATGTGCATTAGAACAGACTGTAGATGTGCATTAGAACAGACTGTAGACGTGCAGTATAACAGACTGTAGACGTGCAGTACAACAGACTGTAGACTTGCATTAGAACATACTGTAGATGTGCATTAGAACAGACTGTTGAGGTGCAGTTGAACAGACAGTAGACGTGCAGTAGAAGAGACTGTAGATGTGTAGTAATATATATATTAAAGACCTGCATAAAAACAGACTGCAATTTAACAGACTTCAGAGCAGCAGTAGTACAGACTCTAGATTGGCTTTAGAACAGACTGTAGACGAGCTTTAGAACAGACTGTAAATGTCCAGTAGAACAGACTGACAATTAGAACAGGTTCTAGATGTGCAGTTAAACAGAATGTAGACATGCAGAAGAACAGACTGTAGAAGTGCAATTTTACAGACAGTGGACAAGCATTAGAACAGACTGTAGTTGTGCAGTAGAAGAGACTGTAGAGGTGCAGTAGTACAGAATGTTGACAATTATTAGAACAGACAGTGGACATGCAGTAAAACAGACTATAGACAATTTTTAGAACAGACTGTAGATGTGCAGTAGAACAGACTGTAGATGAGCAGTAGTACAGACTGTAGACTTGCATTAGAACAGACTGTAGATGTGCAGTAAAACAGACTGTAGACGTGCAGTAGATCAGACTGCAATAGAGCAGAGGTACAGACTGTAAACTGGCATTAGAACAGACTGTTGAGGTGCAGTTAAAAAGACTGTAGACGTGCAGTTGAACAGACTGTAGATGTGCATTAGAACAGACTTTAGAAGTGCAGTAGTAGAGACTGTAGATGTGCAGTAGAACAGACTGTAGACGTACAATAGAACAGACTGTAGAGGTGCAGTTAAACAGACTGTAGAGGTGCTGTTGAACAGACTTTAGAGAAGCAGTTGTACAGTCTCTAGATTGGATTTAGAACAGACTGTAGATGTTCATTAGAACAGACTGTAGACATACAATAGAACAGACTGTAGACCAGCATTTTAACAGACTGTAGACGTCCAGTAGAACAGACTGTAGAGATGCAGTTGAACAAACTGTAGACGTGCAATTTAACAGACTTCAGAGCTGCAGTAGTACAGACTCTAAATTGGCTTTAGAACAGACTGTAGACAAGCTTTAGAACAGACTGTAAATGTCCAGAAGAACAGACTGACAATTAGAACAGATTGTAGATGTGCAGTTAAACAGACTATAGACATGCAGTAGAACAGACTGTAGACTTGCATTAGAACATAATGTAGATGTGCATTAGAACAGACTATAGATGTGGAGTAAAACAGACTGTAGAGGTGCAGTAGAATAAACTGCAGTGGAGCAGTGGTACAGACTGTAAACTGGCATTAGAACAGACTGTAGACATGCAGTAGAACAGACTGTAGAGGTGCAAATGTACAGACTGTAGACATGGAGTAGTTCAGACTGTAGATGAGCAGTAGTACAGACTGTAGACTTGCATCAGAACAGACTGTAGATGTGCATTAGAACAGACTGTAGATGTGCAGTAGTACAGAATGTTGATAATTATTAGAACAGACAGTAGATGTGCAGTAGAACGGACTCTAGACAATTATTAGAACAGACTGTAGACGTCCATTAGAACAGATTGTAGATGTGCATTAGAACAGACTGTAGATGTGCATTAGAAGAGACTGTAGACAATTATTAAAACAGACAATAGTCGTGCAGTAGAACAGACTGTAGACAAGCAGTAGAACAGACTGTAGACGACCAGTAGAACAGACTGTATATAAGTATTAGAAAACACTTTAGAAATGCTTTAGAATAGACTGTAGAGCTGCAATAGTTCAGTATTGTAGACGAGCATTAGAAAAGACCGTATATGAGTATTAGAAATTACTAGACATGCTTTAGAACAGACTGTTGAGGTGCAGTAATACAGACTGCAAACGGGCATTATACAGACTGTAGAAGTGCAGTAGTACAGACTGTAGATATGCAGTAGAACAGAATGTAGACGTTTATTAGAACAGACTGTATACCTGCAGTAGAACAGACTGTAGATGTGCATTAGAAAAGACTGTAGACGTTTATTAAAATGGACTATAGTCGTGCAGTAGAACAGACTGTAGACGTGCAATAGAACAGACTGTAGAGGTGCAGTTGAACAGACTGTAGATGTGTATTAGAACAGACTGTAGATGTGCATTAGAAGAGACTATAGACAATTATTAAAACAGACAATAGTTGTGCAGTAGAACAGACTGTAGACAAGCAGTAGAACAGACTATAGATGTGCAGTAGAACAGACTGTTGAGGTGCAGTAATACAGACTGCAAACGAGCATTATACAGACTGTAGAAGTGCAGTAGTATTGACTGTAGATGTGCAGTAGAACAGAATGTAGACGTTTATTAGAACAGACTGTATACCTGCAGTAGAACAGACTGTAGATGTGCATTGGAAAAGACTGTAGACGTTTATTAAAAATGACTGTAGTCGTGCAGTAGAACAGACTGTAGACGTGCAATAGATCAGACTGTAGAGGTGCAGTTGAACAGACTGTAGATGTGCATTAGATCAGACCGTAAATGTGCAATAGAACAAATTGTAAACTTGCAGTAGAACAGACTGCAGAGCAACAGTAGTACAGACTCTAGATTGGCATTAGAACAGACTGTAGACGTGCAGTAGAAGAGACTGTAGAGGAGAAGTAGAACAAAATATAGAGGTGGAGTAGTAAGGACTGTTATTGGGCATTAGAACAGACTGTATTCGAGCAATAGAACAGACTATAGATGTGCAGTAGAACAGACTAACGATGCTGCAGAAGAATAGACTTTAAAGGTGCAGTAGTACAGACTGTAGACTTGCATTAGAATAGACGGTAGATGTGCAATAGAACAGACTGTAGACATACAATAGAAGAGACTTTAGAGGTGCAGTTGAACAAACTTAAGAGCAGCAGTAGCACAGACTCTAGATTGGTTTTAGACAGACTGTAGACGAGCATTAGAAATGACTGTAAATGTCCAGTAGAACAGACAATGTGCAGAAGAATAGACTCTACAGGTGCATTACTACAGACTGAAGATGAGCATTAGAACATACTCTATATGAGTATTAGAAAACACTTTAGAATTGCTTTAGAACAGACGGTAGAGATGCAGTTGTATAGATTGTAGACAAGCATTAAAACAGACTGTAGAAGTGCAGTACTTCAGACTGTAGATGTGCAGTAGAAAAGACTATTGAGGTGCAGTAGTACAGAATGTCGACATTTATTATTGCCCTTCTACTGTCTCTAATGCTCGTCTACTGTCTGTATTACTGCACCTCTACAGTCTGTACTAAAGCACATCTACAGTCTGTTCTAATGCTCGTCCACAGTCTATTCTTATGCAGGTCTTTAGTCTTTACTACTGCACATCTACAGTCTGTTCTAATGGACACCTACATTCTGTTCTAATGCTCATCTACAGTCTGTTCTATTGTACGTCTACAGTCTTTTCTACTGCACATCAACAGTCTGTTCTAATGCTCGTCTACAGTCTGTACAACTGCACCTCTACAGTCTGTTCTACTGCATGTCTACAGTCTGATCTAATGCCATTTTACAGTCAGTACTATTGCTCTACTGCAGTCTATTCTACTGCACATCTACAATCTGTTCTAATTTTCAGTCTGTTCTACAATCTAGAGTCTGTACTAATTCTGCTCTGAGGTCTGTTCAACTGCACGTCTACAGTCTGTTCAACTGCACCTCTACAGTCTGTTCTATTGTACGTCTACAGTCTGTTCTACTGCACGACTATAGTCTGTTTTAATAATTGTCTAAAGTCTGTTCTACTGCACGTCTTCAGTTTGTTCTAAAAATTGTCAACATTCTGTAATACTGCACCTCTACAGTCTCTTCTACTGCACCTCTACAGTCTGTTCTAAAGCATGTCTACAGTCTTTTCTAATACTCATCTACAATCTGTTCTAATGCACGTCTATAGTCTGTTCTAATGCTCGCCTACAGTCTGTACTACTGCCGCTCTAGAGTCTATTATTTTGCACATTGTCAGTTTGTTCTACGGACGTTTACAGTCATTTCTATTGCTCGTTTACAGTCTGTTCTAAGGTAATTCTAGAGTCTGTACTACTGCAGCTCTGATTTCTGTTCACCTGCACGTCTACAGTCTGTTTTACTGCATATCTACAATCTGTTCTAATTGTCAGTCTGTTCTACTGGACGTTTACAGTCTGTTCTAAAGCTCATCTACAGTCTGTTCTAAAGCCAATCTAGAGTCTGTACTACTGCTGCTCTGACATCTGTTCAAATGCACATCTATAGTCTGTTCAACTGCACGTCTACAGTCTGTTCTAATGCAAGTCTACAGTCTGTACTACTGCTCATCTACAGTCTGTTCTATTGCACATCTACA
Organism: Neodontobutis hainanensis; assembly: GCA_024349245.1. Classification (NCBI taxonomy): domain Eukaryota; kingdom Metazoa; phylum Chordata; class Actinopteri; order Gobiiformes; family Odontobutidae; genus Neodontobutis; species Neodontobutis hainanensis. The sequence continues at coordinate 13,646 of JALDNG010003793.1, forward strand.
GTCTGTTCTGATAAACGTCTACAGTCTGTTCTACTACACATCTACAGTCTGTACAACTGCACCTCTACTGTCTGTTCTACTGGCTGTCTACAGTCTGTTCTAATGCCATTTTACAGTCTTTACTACTGCTCTACTGCAGTCTATTCTACTGCACTTCTACAGTCTGTTTTACTGCACATATACAATCTGTTCTAATTGTCAGTCTGTTCTACTGAACATTTACAGTCTGTTCTAAAGCTCATCTACAGTCTGTTCTAAAGCCAATCTAGAGTCTGTACTACTGCTGCTCTGAAGTCTGTTCAACTGCTTGTCTACAGTCTGTTCAATTGCAGCTCTACAGTCTGTTCTATTGTACGTCTACAGTCTGCTCTACTGCACGATTAAAGCCTTTTAATAAACATCTACATTCTTTTCTAATGCACATCTACAGTTTGTTCTACTGGTCGTCTACAGTCTCTAAATGTCATTCTGTTCTACTGACGTCTACAGTCTGTTCTAAAGCTTGAAAACAGTCTGTTCTAAAGCCAATCTAGAGTCTGTACTACTGCTGCTCTGAAGTGTGTTCAACTGCACGTCTACAGTCTGTTCAACTGCACCTCTACAGTCTGTTCTATTGTACGCCTACAGTCTGTTCTACTGCACGACTATAGTCTGTATTAATAAATGTCTACAGTCTTTTCTAATGCACATCTACAGTGTGTTCTTGTGGAAGTATACAGTCTGTTCTAATAATTGTCTAGAGTCTGTTCTACTGCACGCCTACAGTCTCTTCTAATAATAGTCAACATTCTGTACTACAGCACCTCTACAGTCTCTTCTACTGCACATCTACAGTTTGTTCTAGTGGTCGTCTACAGTCTGTTGTAAAGCATGTCTACAGTCTTTTCTAATACTAATGTACAGTCTGTTCTAATGCTCGTGTAAAGTCTTAACTACTGCACCTCTACAGTCTATTATTCTGCACATCGTCAGTCTTTTCTAATGCACATCTACAGTCTGTTCTAATGGACAACTACAGTCTGTTCTAATGCACGTCTATAGTCTGTTCTAATGCTCATCCACAGTCTGTTCTAATGCAGGTCTTTAGTCTGTACTATTGCACATCTACAGTCTGTTCTACTGGACGTATACAGTCTGTTCTAATGCTCGTCTACAGTCTGTTCTATTGTACGTCTACAGTCTCTTATAATGCTACTTTACAGTCTGTACCTCTGCTCTACCGCATTTTGTTCTACTGCACGTCTACAGTCTTTTTTATAAACGTCTATAGTCTATTCTAATGCAAGTCTACAGTCTGTGCTACTGCTCATCTACAGTCTGTACTACTGCACTTTTAAAATCTGTTCTAATGCTCATCTGCAGTCTGTATTACTGCACCTCTACAATCTGTTCTAAAGCATATCTAGAGTGTTTTCTAATACTCATATAGAGTCTGTTCTAATGCTCGTCTACAGTCTGAACTACTACATTTCTACAGTCTGTTCTATAGCATGTCTACAGTGTTTTCTAATACTCATATACAGTCTGTTCTAATGCTCGTCTACAGTCTGTACTACTGCACATCTACAGTCTCTACTACTGCACTTCTAAAGTCTGTTTCTAATGCACATCGACAGTCTGTTCTAATGCAAGTCTATAGTCAGTACTACTCCTCGTCCACAGTCTGTTCTAATGCAAGTCTATAATCTGTACTACTGCTCATTTACAGTCTGTTCTAATGCAAGTCTACAGTCTGTACTACTGCTCATTTACGGTCTGTTCTACTGCAGGTCTACAGTCTGTTGTAATAAACGTCTACAGTCTGTTCTACTGCACATCTACAGTCTGTACTACTGCACTTCTACAGTCTGTTTTATTGCTCGTCTACAGTCTGTATTACTGCACGTCTACAGTCATTTCAACTACACCTCAACAGTCTGTTCTAATGCCAGTTTACATTCTTTACCTCTGCTCTATTGCAGTCTGTTCTACTGCACGTCTACAGTCTGTTCTACTGCTGCTCTGAAGTCTGTTCAACTGCATGTCTGTAGTCTGTTCAACTGCACCTCTACGTTCTATTGTATGTCTACATTCTGTTCTAATGCACATCTACAGTCTGTTCTAATGCAAGTCTACAGTCTGTACTACTGCTCGTGTACAGTCTGTACTACTGCACCTCTACAGTCTGTTCTAAAGCATGTCTACAGTCTATTCTAATACTTATACACAGTCTGTTCTAATTCTCGTCTACAGTCTCTACTTACGGACCTTTAAATTCTATTCTTCTGCAGGATCATAAGTCTGTTTTACTGGACATCTACAGTCTGTTCTATACACGTATATAGTCTTTTCAAATACTCGTCCACAGTCTGTTCTAATGCAGTCGGTACTACTGCACATCTATAGTCTGTTCTATTGCTCGAATACAGTCTGTTCTAATGCCCAATAAAAGTCTTTACTACTCCACCTCTACAGTTTGTTTCTACTTCTCCTCTACAGTCTGTTCTACTGCAGGTCTACAGTCTGTTCTAATGCCAGTCTAGAGTATGTACTACTGCTGCTCTACAGTCTGTTCTACTGCAAGTCTACATTCTGTTCTACTGCACATCTACAGTCTGTTCTAATGCACATCTACAGTCTGTTCAACTGCAAGTCCACTGTCTCTTCTACTGCTCTTCTACAGTCTGTTCTACTGCACGACTCTAGTCGGTTTTATTAAAGGTCTACAGTCTCTTCTAAAGCAGATCTACAGTCTGTTCTAATGCACATCTACAGTCTGTTCTACTGGACCTCTACAGTCAGTTCTAAAGCCAATCTAGAGTCTGTACTACTGCTGCTCTGAAGTCTGTTTAACTGCAAGTCTACAGTCTGTTCAACTGCACTTCTACAGTCTGTTCTAATGCCATTTTACAGTCTGTACCTCTGCTCTACTGCAGTCTGTTCTATTGCACTTCTACAGTCTTTTTTACTGCACATCTACAGTCTGTTCTAATGCACATCTACAGTCTGTTCTAATGCAAGTCTACAGTCTTTAATACTGCTCATCTACGGTCTGTTCTACTGCAGGTCTAAAATCTCTTCTAATAAATGTCTACAGTCTGTTCTACTGCACATCTACAGTCTGTAATACTGCACTTCTACAGACTGTTCTAATGCTCGTCTACAGTCTGTATTACTGCACCTCTACAGTCTGTTCCAAAGCATGTCTAGAGTGTTTTCTTATACTCAAATACAGTCTGTTCTAATGCTCGTCTACAGTCTGTTAAACTGCGCCTCTACAGTCTGTTCTAAAGCATGTCTATAGTGTTTTCTAATTCAAATATACAGTTTGTTCTAATGCTTGTCTACAGTCTGAACTACTGCTCTTCTACAGTCTGTTCTAAAGCATGTCTAGAGTGTTTTCTAATACTCATATACAGTCTGTTCTAATGCTCGTCCACAATCTGTTAAACTGCACCTCTAGAGTCTGTTCTAAAGCATGTCTACAGTGTTTTCTAATACTCATATACAGTCTGTTCTAATGCTCATGTACAGTCTGTAGTACTGCACCTAGTCTATTCTTCTGCACATTGTCAGTCTGTTTTACTGGATGTTTACAGTCATTTCTAATGCAAGTCTACAGTCTGTACTACTGCTCATCTACAGTCTGTTCTAATCCCAGTTTACTGTCTGTACTTCTGCTCTACTGCAGCCTGTTCTACTGCACGTCTACAGTCTGTTTTACTGCTCATCTACAGTCTGTTCTAAAGCCAATCTAGAGTCTGTACTACTGCTGCTCTGACATCTGTTCAAATGCACATCTATAGTCTGTTCAACTGCACGTCTACAGTCTGTTCTAATGCAAGTCTACAGTCTGTACTACTGCTCATCTACAGTCTGTTCTATTGCACATCTACAGTCTGTTCTGATAAACGTCTACAGTCTGTTCTACTGCATGTCTACAGTCTGATCTAATGCCATTTTACAGTCAGTACTATTGCTCTACTGCAGTCTATTCTACTGCACATCTACAGTCATTTTACTGCACATCTACAATCTGTTCTAATTTTCAGTCTGTTCTACAATCTAGAGTCTGTACTAATTCTGCTCTGAAGTCTGTTCAACTGCACGTCTACAGTCTGTTCAACTGCACCTCTACAGTCTGTTCTATTGTACGTCTACAGTCTGTTCTACTGCACGACTATAGTCTGTTTTAATAAAGGTCTACAGTCTTTTCTAATGCACATCTAAAGTCTGTTCTACTGGCCGTCTACAGTCTGTTCTAATAATTGTCTAGAGTCTGTTCTACTGTATGTCTTCAGTTTTTTCTAAAAATTGTCAACATTCTGTAATACTGCACCTCTACAGTCTCTTCTACTGCACCTCTACAGTCTGTTCTAAAGCATGTCTACAGTCTTTTCTAATACTCATCTAGACAAGACAAGACAAGACATTTATTTTTGTATAGCCCAATATCACAACAACAGCCGCCTCAAAGGGCTTAACAGACTGCACTAGACAACATCCCCTGTCCTTAGACCCTCCATCAGGGTGAGGAAAAACTCCAAAAAAAACCCAGCCGGGAAAAAAGAGAAACCTCAGGGAGAACCACAGAAGGAGGGATCCACTCCCAGGACGGACAGGCCGTGCAAGAATGTGACCAGGACAGTTGAAAAAAAAATACATAAAAATACAAAACATATTCACAAAAAACATTTATGTTGACAGCGTCCAGTGTCCACTCTTTCTGTGTATGTAAGGTGGATGGGACCTCAGCCATTATCAAGGTAGATGAAAGATGAGCTGTGGGTCCTCACACTGGAGCAGAGTCAGGGGGGGGTGGGGCAGTACACATCACCCAGCAGATAAGAGGTTTGCGTCCACCCTAGGAGGAGGTAGAAAGGAGAAAAACAAAAGTGCTAAATACTACTGATAATAGGCAGATGTAATAATAATATGAGCGGTTGAGTGTGTACCTACAGCTACAACCAGTGTAAACATAACCCTATGATCAATCAGTCTCCATACCATTGGTGAAATAAGTAAGTTTTGAGTTTGCTTTTGAAAATCTCAACAGAGTCAGATCGCCGCACTTCCACCGGGAGCCCATTCCACAAAAATGGGGCTCTATAAGAAAAGGCTCTGTAGCCAGCAGACTTCTTCTTTATTCGAGGAAGTTGAAGGAGGCCAGCGTCCTGAGAGCGAAGGGTACGAGCTGGAGTATACCAGGTGATAAGGTCAGATAGGTAAGAGGGCGCGCGTCCACAAAGGATTTTATATGTTAACAAGAGAACTTTGAAATCAGCTCTAACATGAATAGGAAGCCAGTGTAATGAAGCCAGGACCGGAGTAATGTGATCAAACTTCCTGGTCTTTGTTAAAAGTCTGGCGGCTGTATTTTGGACCATTTGTAGACTGTGAGTACTTTTCTTCGGCAGTCCAGAGAATAACGCATTACAGTAGTCCAGCCTGGATGTGACAAATGCATGAATGAGAATTTCAGCATCAGCTAAAGAGAGGCAGGAGCGAATTTGTGAGATATTCCGCAAGTGAAAAAAGCCCAATTTAGTGACCTCACTAATGTGCTGATGCAGAGATAGTGTGGGGTCAAAGATTACACCGAGGTTCCTCGCAGTTTTGCCGTGCTCCAACACACAGTTGTTTATTGAGAAAGTAAGATTGTTGAACTTGTGCCGATGACTGGCTGGACCAATTAACAAGAGCTCTGTTTTATCCGCGTTCAAATGGAGGAAGTTTTGAGACATCCATGTTTTAATTGAAACGAGGCAGGCCTCTAGACGCATGATGTCAGTAGTATTCAGGGTATCCGCGGATCCTTAAAAAGTCTTAAAAGGTATTAAATTCCATAATGTAAAAATAAGGCCTTAATTAGCATTAAAAAGTCTTAAATCCATGTTTCAAAGGTCTTAAAAATGAACCGACAACGTAAAGAACATTTTATTTTAATTTTAAAATAATCAAACGGCACGTCTTTGTCACACAGAACAAAATAGGCGGAACCGACCAACTAACAAATTATACTAGTGCTGCAACGACGTGCGTAAAATGCGTCGATGCGTCACATTCTTTAAATTCATCTCGCGTAATGGCGGCTTGTGCTCCTGGGAATGGAGAAAGTTCTATTCTATCACAATAACCCAGACCATGATTATCAGAGGTATGAGAATACTTTAAACAGAGGCCAAATAAAATGATCCTTTACCCTTCTAAGTCGAAAAATTGCGACAAGGAACTTAACTGGAAGAAACAGCCGCTATTTCCGGTTTATGTGCTAAATTATGTTTCCACTCCCTCAGACACCCTGTACTTTGTTTCTAGTCCACTATTACCATGTGTTGCCATTAAAATCTTTCGTAAAAGAAGACCTCAAACTCACGTCTCAGTGGGCGTGTCAGGACCGGCTGAGTGGAAGCCAGCCGGTCAGCGGCTGCGCTGCTCGTGCTTTCTCAGTGTACATAAAGCACACTTTCGGTCGGGAATAATGCGGCTTCTATTGACAGATGTTTGGGACAAATACGTGTTGTTCATCCTGACACTTTACCCAGTCGAGGAGGAAGAGGCAGGGTATACACAGTCAGAACAAATGTACTAATCAAAGCAGCGATATTAATAAAAGTGATGTGTGCTGTGCCTTATGAGAGGTCCCACACTCTAAAAACGACTAACTTTACCATTTGGATAAAAACAGATAAAGTTACTGCAACCAAACACCTACAGTACATGTGTATATTTCATACATTTTACTATAAGTTATGGTATTTTAGAAGTTGTAGTTGTCCTGTAGTTTACTAATTTTGCTTTACAAGTTACTGTTGTTAATAATTTCATTTCAGAAAAAGACAAAAAAAAGAAAAATATATGTTTATTAGTCTGTATGTACCGTAAATAACAATCACCAGTATATAAAGCAAATTAGATGCATTTTTGTAATTACTTTTGGGACAAACCAATAAAATAAAATAAAACATAATTATGTGATTAATAACGAATTATCTCCTTAGTTTAAAAGAGTTTTAAATGCTTTCTTTTTATTTTATAATAAAATTACAAATTCATAACACTCTCTGAAAAACAATTAATTAATCAAAGTAATCACATTGTAATAATCACATTCAGTTCATTTAAAAATATGCATATTTACTATCCTCTTTAAAATACATTACAGTTTATTAATCTAGTGTTCTTTTTATACAGTTTATAATAAGAAATACAATAAAAAAATAATTGTTAGATTATGTTTGTGAAGGTTCTCAGTCATCCAGGACAGAAAAAGGTTTAAGCAAAAGCAGCGTGGACTGGACATTACCAGATGGAAAAAAGTTTGAGTGGTTTTGTTTGCTGTTCAAATTTGTTGCTATGAAATTGGTCTTAAATTTAATTTTAGATGGTATTAAAAGGTCTTAAAAAGTCTTAAATCTAAATCTCAGAAACCTGCAGATACCCTGAGTATTATTTGCTTTTATTGGTAGATACAGCTGTGTATCATCGGCATAACAGTGGAAGTTCACTCCATAACTTCTGATGATTTGTCCCAATGGTGTAACATATAGTGAAAAAAGTATGGGACCGAGCACAGACCCTTGTGGCACACCGAACTTCACTGCTGCCGTGGAGGAGAAGGATTTATTAAAAGAGACAAAATGAGACCTATCACACAGATAGGATTCTAACCAAGAAAGAGCAGAGCCAGAGATGCCAAAAACATCTTTAAGTCTGTTGATTAGCACTGCATGATCAATCGTATCAAATGCAGCACTGAGATCCAGCAATAATAGTAGAGCCGATGAGTCCTCGTCCATCTGAAGGAGAAGATCATTTGTTACTTTAACTAAAGCTGTTTCAGTGGAATAAGAGGCCCTAAATGCAGACTGAAACGGCTCGAGGAGGTCATTTTCTGATAGATATAGAGTAAGTTGTTTTAGCACAACTTTTTCGAGGACTTTAGATAGAAAAGGTAAATTGGAGACAGGACGGAAATCATTTAGGCATCCAGGATCCAAAGTAGTTTTTTTGAGCAGGGGTTTGACCACAGCCTGTTTGAAAAGGGAAGGGACGGTGCCAGTAGACAGGGACAAGTTTATAATGTTTAATATAATTTGCCCCACATAGGGCCACAGTTCTTTAAGCTGTTTTGCTGGCAGGATATCCAGGAGACACGTAGTTGCTTTACATGAAGAAACCACCTTTGTCAGCTCATCAAGGGAAACAGAATCTAAGACTGAGAGACGAGAGATCGGTGGATCCAAGTGAATGGGACCCGGAGCCAAAGAAGACAAAAACAAAATATTATCCCTGATATCTTCAATTTTATGATTAAAGAAATCTAAAAAGTCTTGTGCACTAAAGGGAGAGGAGTCTTCAGTTGTTTTTGGTTGGATAAGTTTAGCAACTGTTCCAAAGAGAAACCTGGGGTTATGCCGTTTTTTTCTTATAAGAGATGAAAAATAGGTAGTCTTTGCAGTGCTGAGGGCGTGCTTATAGGTGTTTACACACAAACACCACTTTTGATAATTTAGATTTGTTTTTGACTTGCTTCTACATTATCCAGTTCCACACCCGCACTATCATGACTAGCAGGTTCTCTAATTCCTGCAACCTGCTGAGATTCCTTGTGTCAAATGCACCGAATGCACCTGTCTATATTACTAGCCAAAATGGCAGCACCATGTCCAGTAGGATGCAGGCCGTCTGCCCTCAGCAGGCATGGACGGCCCCAGAAAGAAGGCCAGTTATCCACAAAACCATAACCTTTCTGACTACAATGCCGGGCCAGCCACCGGTTCATGGAAACTAATCTGCTATACTGTTCATCACTACCCCTTATGGGGAGGGCGCCAGAGACAATTAATCGATGCCGACTCATCTTGTTCCCTAGTTCAAGAGTCCTGGCTAGGCTATCTTTGGTTACCTCTGACTGCCTCATTCTCACATTATTGGTGCCGACATGAATAACTATCTACTTGTATGTAGTGCCAGTATGTGTCTGAGGAAACTCTCCCTCCCTGTGTGATGTCAGCACCCTAAGATTAGCCTCTATGTCGGAAGCTCTGGCCCCCGGTAAACAGTGGACAATGGCTGGCGTCTCGAGTCTAATATTGCGGGTAATGGAGTCTCCTATCACCAGAGTGCGATGCTTGCTCAGGTTGGCAGGCGCAGAGGAAACAGGCCGGTGATCAGCGCGGACAAGCGGACTTGAAAGCGCTGAAAACCGGTTCAGCGGTCAGAGGGGGTGACCGCGGACAGGAGCGACAACCGAAGGCTTCCCCTGCCTGCACGCCTGATAGCAGGACTGCTATCAGACCTGCATCTGATACTACAAGAGGTGGTACCAACCGACTGATGCGAAATTCCTCCCGCGTTGGGCGGACCATACACCATTGTCAACAAACTATACCCAGTGGTGTATCAGATAAAGATCACCAAAGGGAGGAAGGGACCCACTCTCAAGTGGATACACCGCAACCAGATAAAGTTGCACAAAACCCCATGGGATCTACAAGGGATGTTCACGCTCCCAAGTAGTCTTAAACAGATCCCTTAGCTCGCAGTAACTACTAACAATTAACCTCTAACTCTGATCTCCTAACGCTTTTCACCTTTCAGTGTTAACTGTGAGTAATTCAATATCTGTAACTGATAACTCCGGTTTTTGCTGTCAATGAAACAATTGCTAAAAAGTCCTCTCTTTCTCACCAGGTTGATGTGGACGATACTCCTCCTGATCACCAGCCTTATGGGCATGGGATCCCCAGATGTTATCGAGCCGGACCAACAGCCGGGATCGCTTTTAAAGTACCAACCCGGACTGTTGATCACAA
>JALDNG010003794.1:0-41114 GCA_024349245.1 Neodontobutis hainanensis
ACAAACACACAAACAATTATAAACCTCTACAGAACAATAACCACAAAGAGAAGTATCTAACACGTTTCTGAACAAGAATGATGTTATCTCTCCTTCAGCTTCAAGACGACAATACAGTTCATAGTTGCTCCTTCTTTGTCTCAGTGTCATTTTAGAGTCAAGAAGAAGTAACACATCTATTTCCTTTAGTTCTTACACTGATCTTCAATGTTTTTCTTAGTACTCAATATATCTAACGGAGTAAAGATCAACAGGTTCATATAACGAATGTAGCAGGACGGGGTATAGTGGGGTTTTAACTCGTAGTTTATTTCGCTGGCGGGTAATATTCTTACCTGCCGCCCGCAGCGCTGGTTGGCAGACTATAAAGCGCTGCTCCCCTTGCGCTCCCTTTGACCTCACGCATTTCCGGGTCACCTGGTTTCTGGTTTCATCCGTCATCACAGGTAGTAATACTAAATCTGTAAGTTTAACACGCAAGCCTCGGTTACTAATTTACAACATTCTGTAGTGCCGCTGTATCTGGAGGCCCTGCGCTGTATCTTTTCCCAGCTCGCGGCTTGACTGTTGGCCATCCTTGAACACGGTAAGCGCGCGTTGTTGCCGTGGGTTATGAGGGTTAAAACATTAATTGGGATTCTTTCGTAGTTTTGCTGTGCGGCTGTGCTCTCCGCCTCCTCTCATCGCCAATTTGATGGGGCTCCTCCGCGGTCCTGTGAAGTGGACCGCTCTCTTATTACAATTGCCGGTACCGTGAGTTGGACAAAAGCCTACGCAATTGTGCACGCCAAAGCGGTAGGTCATACACATGGGGATAGATTGCTTGGATGGGTTTTGGGGCTGAACCATAACTCCGTAATATTTCCTATAGGCTGGATGACTTGAAGCGGTTTGGCGGATACATTTAATTGCTCAGCTGGAACAGCGGCACTAGGCGTGAACTCTGCTGCTTTGCCTCTTCTCTTTCTTATTGTTTATGGTCGTGGTCAGTTTGCGTCTTTTGTTTGTGTTTTGTGTCAAAACAACCGCTGCTATTGGATTATTTTGTATTGGCGACGGGTTGTTGGGTACTTTTAACAAATACGGTGGTTATCTGTGTGTGCGTGTGCGTTTGTGTGTGTGTGTGTGTGTGTGTGTGTGTGTGTGTGTGTGTGCAGTGTGTGTGGTTGTGGTAAATGTTTTTATTGGTGTAGAGTGAACAATTTAATTATTATTGTGCCATTGTAAAATAAAGCTTGACTCAATGTAACGTGGCTGTCGTAGCCTATGTGTCATGGCCGCGGGCTCAGGAACAGGAAGACTCAATGCAAGCAAACCCAAAGGGTGACGGTGACGGTGACAGAGACGAAGACAGAGACAATGACAATGACCTGGTACTGAGGGAAGGACAAACAGGTATAAATAGACACAGACAACAAGGGACAGGTGAAACATATTAGGCGGAGCAGGTAATCACACAGGAGGGAAAAACACAAGGCAGGAAGTCAAGCATGGACACAGACAAGGGCACGACATTTCAAAATAAAGTCCATTGAATACAATACAAACCGAAACAATATAAAACAGACATGAATCATGACAGTACCCCCTTAAAGGCCGACCACTGGGCGGCTAACACTCTATAACCCCAAAATCCTTTCTTTCGACATTTCCTGGGTGGGTGGAGGGGGTCAGTCGGAGGAACAAGTCCACTAGACAACTGGCACGGGACACACTCAGGAAAGGCTTGGGGAACCGATGCGGGTCCGGCCCTTGGACACTGGTTGGCCGGACGGGCGCTAGGGAGAAAGCGTGGTGTTGGATCCAGCCCTCTAACTACTGGCTGGACGGGACACTCGGGGAAGTCTGATGAGTCGGGTCCGGCCCTCTAATACTGATCGGCGGACGGCGCTCGGGTACACTGGTGAGTCGGGTCCGCCCTCTGAACTGGTCGGCCGGACGGGCACTCGGGTTACAGATGCGGCACGCGTCCGGCCCTCGGAACTGGTCGGCCGGACGTGGCGCTAGTGGAAGAATATGCCGGGAACAGGCACAAGGGGGAAAAATTTTGTGCCGGGATGGGAACACACGGACGGGACTTGCAGAAGGACGGACTCAGGACCAGGTAGGGACAGGAAACTCCGGACATGGCAGGGACAGGAACTCCGGACATGGTAGGGACAGGAAACTCCGGACATGGCAGGGACAGGAAACTCCGGACATGGCAGGGACAGGAAACTCGGACATGGCAGGGACAGGAAACTCCGGACATGGCAGGGACAGGAAACTCCGGACATGGCAGGGACAGGAAACTCGGACATGGCAGGGACAGGAAACTCGGACATGGCAGGGACAGGAAACTCCGGACATGGCAGGGACAGGACACTCCGGACATGGCAGGGACAGGAAACTCCGGACATGGCAGGGACAGGAAACTCCGGACATGGCAGGGACAGGAAACTCCGGACATGGCAGGGACAGGAAACTCCGGACATGGCAGGGACAGGAAACTCCGGACATGGCAGGGACAGGAAACTCCGGACATGGCAGGGACAGGAAACTCCGGACATGGCAACGACAGGAAACTCCAGACATGGCAACGACAGGAAACTCCAGACATGGCAACGACAGGAAACTCCAGACAGGGCAACGACAGGAAACTCCAGACAGGGCAACGACAGAAAACTCCGGACAGGGCAATGACAGAAAACTCCAGACATGGCAACGACAGGAAACTCCAGACAGGGCAACGACAGGAAACTCCAGACAGGGCAACGACAGGAAACTCCAGACAGGGCAACGACAGGAAACTCCAGACAGGGCAACGACAGAAAACTCCGGACAGGGCGACGACAGAAAACTCCAGACATGGCAACGACAGGAAACTCCAGACATGGCAACGACAGGGAACTCCAGACAGGGCAACGACAGGAAACTCCAGACAGGGCAACGACAGGAAACTCCGGACAGGGCAACGACAGAAAACTCCGGACATGCTGGGAGAACAAGGAACAAAACTCATGGACAGGCTGGGAGAACAAGGAACAAAAACTCATGGACAGGCTGGAAGAACAAGGAACAAAAACTCATGAACAGGCTGGGAGCACAAGGAACAAAAACTCGTGAACAGGCTGGGAGAACAAGGAACAAACTCATGAACAGGCTGGGAGAACAAGGAACAAAAACTCATGAACAGGCTGGGAGGACAAGGAACAAAACTCGTGAACAGGCTGGGAGAACAAGGAACAAACTCATGAACAGGCTGGGAGAACAAGGAACAAAAACTCATGAACAGGCTGGGAGAACAGGGAACAAAACTCATGAACAGGCTGGGAGGACAAGGAACAAAAACAAAGGGCCAGGCTGGGAGGACAACAGAGACGACCAGGACGAGGATGAACCAGACGAGGAAGGACCAAACGAGGGATGAACCAGACGAGGATGAACCAGACGAGGAAGGACCAAACGAGGGATGAACCAGACGAGGGATGAACCAGACGAGGAAGGACCAGGACGAGGGATGAACCAGACGAGGGATGAACCAGGACGAGGACGAACCAGGACGAGGGATGAACCAGGACGAGGGATGAACCAGGACGAGGAAGGACCAGACGAGGATGAACCAGGACGAGGGATGAACCAGACGAGGAGAGGTCAGGCTGGGAAGGACCGTATGGGCGACCAGGACGAAGGGTGAACCAGGCGAAGGGTGAACCAGACGAAGGATGAACCAGACGAAGGATGAACCAGACCAGACGGAGGGGGAACCAGACGAAGGATGAACCAGACGAAGGATGAACCGAACCAGACGAAGGATGAACCAGACCAGACGGAGGGGGAACCAGACGAAGGATGAACCAGACGAAGGATGAACCGAACCAGACGAAGGATGAACCGAACCAGACGAAGGATGAACCAGACGGAGGATGAACCAGACGAAGGAAGGAGCCAGACGAGGAAAGGGGCCAGACGAGGAAAGGAGCCAGACGAGGGAAGGAGCCAGACGAGGGAAGGAGCCAGACGAGGGAAGGAGCCGGACGAGGGAAGGAGCCAGACGAGGGAAGGAGCCAGACGAGGGAAGGAGCCAGACGAGGGAAGGAGCCAGACGAGGGAAGGAGCCAGACGAGGGAAGGAGCCAGACGAGGAAAGGGGCCAGACGAGGAAAGGGGCCAGACGAGGAAAGGGGCCAGACGAGGGAAGGAGCCAGACGAGGGAAGGAGCCAGGCGAGGGAAGGAGCCAGACGAGGGGATGAGCCACACGAGGGGTGAGCCACTCGAGGGGTGGGCCTCTCTGGGGCTGAGACGTACTCTCAGGAAAACTCTCGGGGGGCTGAGACGTACTCTCAGGGAAAACTCTCTGGGGGCTGAGACGTACTCTCAGGGAAAACTCTCTGGGGGCTGAGGCAAAGACTCTGAAAACAGTTCTGGGGGCTGAAGCGAAGACTCTGGAAACAGTTCTGGAGGCTGAAGCGAAGACTCTGGAAACAGTTCTGGAGGCTAAGGCGAAGACTCTGGAAACAGTTCTGGGGGGCTGAAGCGAAGACTCGGGAAACAGTTCTGGGGGCTGAAGCGGAGACTCTGGAAACAGTTCTGGGGCTGACACGAAGACTCTGAAAAACAGTTCTGGGGCTGACACGAAGACTCTGGAAAACGGTTCTGGCGCTGACACGAAGACTCTGGAAAAACAGTTCTGGGGCTGACACGAAGACTCTGGAAAACAGTTCTGGGGCTGACACGAAGACTCTGGAAAACAGTTCTGGGACGGACACGAAGACTCTGGAAAACAGTTCTGGGGCTGACACGAAGACTCTGGAGAACAGTTCTGGGGCTGACACGAAGACTCTGGAAAACAGTTCTGGGGCTGACACGAAGACTCTGGAAAAACAGTTCTGGGGCTGCGGAGTCTCAGTTCGGACCAGGTCATTCTGTCATGGCCGGGCTCAGGAACAGGAAGACTCCAATGCAAGCAAACCCAAAGGGTGACGGTGACGGTGACAGAGACGAAGACAGAGACAATGACAATGACCTGGTACTGAGGGGAAGGACAAACAGGTATAAATAGACACAGACAACAAGGGACAGGTGAAACATATTAGGGCGGAGCAGGTAATCACACAGGAGGGAAAAACACAAGGCAGGAAGTCAAGCATGGACACAGACAAGGGCACGACATTTCAAAATAAAGTCCATTGAATACAATACAAACCGGAAACAATATAAAACAGACATGAATCATGACACTATGTTCGGTGGAGAACCTATGCGTGCCTTAAAGGGGGATAAGCAATCTGATTCTTCAGGTGAAATTCCTGAGGTGGCGTAGTTGGACCAAGTAACGTAGTATAGCCTATTGGATAAATTGTAGGTCTACCATTAGACAAGCACGTGCTTGTGTGCACAAGCAACCCTCCTAATTTGACCATCATCATCTCTCTCTCTCTCCCTCGCGCGCCACACAATGATCAGACTGTATTTAGTTGTTTACAATATTTTAGTGCTACAGGTGTCACTTCTACTGCTAACTGCCGACTTACATGTGATGCATATAGTTTAATGATTATTTAAAATGTATTCTATTTTTATTTTATTCTAAACAGGTGTTGCATGATGGGTCGACTGTGAGAAAAGTCTCAAAGTGTGAAAGCTGTGGTTCAGTGTCTGTGTGAGGTAAGTGTGAAAAAGGAAGTGCAGACCAGTTAAACATATCTTCATCAAAGGTACCCTCCTCTTCCTCTGTGAGTGCTGTAGATGAAGCCTGTAATGAGCTGGAGTTTGTCAGAGGCAGAGTGACGAGCGCTGGATGTGAGGATGGGACCCTCTCTGGTCTGGACTCTGGGGCTCATCTGTGAGTTTACAACACTTTGACTTTAAACAGGTCAACATCTAAACTCTATAGGACAGGGATATGACACCTGGGCCCATTATGACGTCAAGAAATACACTCACTGTGTTTGTGACTTATATTGTTGCCTGTGACAGTGTTTAAAGTAAAAATGTCACTGGTTGGAATCTCTTTGTTGCACTGGATGGTGTCGTGAGGACTTGTGTAGTACTTATCCACACTTGTCTTTAGTCTGTTCTTAAAACACAGGGCTTAATTTTACATCTTTGACATGAAGACTTGAGAAACTGTCAACACTACAGTCAATTATAATTCAGAGTCCTGGGCCAAACTGTGTTGGTGCTTTGAGGAAATACACTCTCACTCTACACTGCATCTGGTGTTAATAAATGTAATGATGTTGAAACAAACTGCCTTGAACTGTTGCCTTTAATGAAAAACTCTGACATGTTTCTTTTTGTGTTTATCATTGTATGTGTATTATTCTAAAGCAGTTTCATTTTGTTAACTTTACTTTTGTTTACACAGGTGACAATGTGACTCTGCGTTGTGTTCAAGATAGTCAAGGAAATTTGTACTTTTACAAAGATGGATCACTTGTGACTGAGGACACACACCTTTGGATACAACGTACTGCCCCAGTCGAACTGATGATCTCTTCAGTGACAACCTTAGATCAGGGTTCTTATTTTTGTTTTTCCTCTTGGGAACAACAGTCCACAAAGAAAGAACTGAAGGTAACAGGTCAGTATTTTAAACACATCAAACCTTTGACATGTTTCTGAGAGGTTTAAAACATTTTAAGAGCAGCTTTTTCTCCAACAACAAATAAATCTAAAAACTATCACCATTTCCAGTCTGCAGAAGTCTACGTTCATCTTTGTGGTTCACTGACTGTGTTTTCTAATATTGTTCTCTCCTCAGCAAAGACACGAGTCCATCTGAAAAATCCAGTGACACCATCCCAGAACAGAGCAGTGTGACTCTGAGCTGTGAAGTCCAGGGCTTTAAAGGAACTTATGAATGGACCAGACAAAACTCAGACTCTGACTCTCAGAGAGAGAGAATGAAAGAAAACTCAGCTCTTGTCAGAGTCTCAGATGGAGGTGTCTCCTCCTGCAGAGGATGGGATGAATATATCGACACATCTGAAAGTAACACTGTCACTGTTTTAGAAACTGGTGAGTACAGTTATGTTTTTAAAACTAGATCTGAAATAAAAATAAAAGTCACTGTAACAAAAAGTGGTTCTTGGAACAAATTAAGGTGTTTAAAGCTTAAAAGTATAATTATTATTATATTTAATATATTTTCTTTTAGTGCTTTAGCCCATTTGTGTTTGTGTTGTATTGAATTCCAACAATTTATTTGCAAAGAATTACATTTATATTTATTTAAAAAAGTAAATGCATAGTTCAGAAAATGAAAGAGTTTGTTTAAAGCTCAAACATTGGAAATATTTGTTACATTTAAAGTCAATAAGTTTACATTACATGGAATATATCATTTTATATTTTTGATATATTTTTAACTTTTAAAGAGAGAGAGCAAACTTTTTGTTTTTGAATTCCAACAATATATTTGGAAAAAAATAAAACAGTAACAAATGTATTTAATTATAAATTATTTCACTATAGTTATTATTATGATATTTACAAAAATATACACTTTTTATGATGTATTTTTTCCTTTTTATACAGTACCGACAGTGTCACCAAACTGATCTGAGATCTTTTCTGGAGACAGTGTCACTCTCAGATGTGAGATTGAGGACAGAGGAAACGCTGAGTGGATCGTATCAGTGGAGCAGGACCGGTTCAGTCCTACATCAAACAACAAGAGAATATACAATCTCCAGAGTTACTGAGTCTGACAGTGGACACTACAGATGTAGAGGAGAAAGGGCTCCAGATCTCACAACACTGTGGAGCAGAGAGAAGAAAGTGCAAAGTGAGTTGTTTAACTTTTACTTTTGATATTTCTATCTGTAGTTGTCTTTAGTCTGACTAAAGTCACTCACAGAGACTATATTATAGTGTTATGAGTGTCTTTGATGTTAAAAGAAATGGTCAACACTACAGTAAACTGTACTTCAGAGTTCTGTGTCATACTGGGTTGGTGCTTTGAGGAACACGTTTGAACTTTACTGCCATGATAAATGTAAATATGGTTTAAACTACACACCTTTAATGTAAACATGTGTATTTCTTTGTTTATTCATTCAATGTTTGTGGTTCTTCTTTATTTTAGTTTTGTGAACACAGGTGATCATGTGACTCTGGAGGGTCCTGAACAGTCTTTATATCTCAGAGACTCAGTGTTGCTTTCACACTGTTCACAGATCTCTCCACTTTAACAAAGAGACATTATTTTGGCAAATGTTCATTTCAGTTATTTATTTTTTTACTCATGTGGGACCAATAGATTATTTTTCAGCTGTTCTTTTATTCACAAAAACAAACAAACAATAATACTTCTTTCACAATGTCCTACATTAAACTTAGTAAATGTAACCATTTTCTTGCATTTCTAATTCTGTTGTATTTTCAGCAAAGACACGCAGAGTCCATCTGAAAACCTCCAGTGACACCATCCCAGAACAGAGCAGTGTGACTCTGAGCTGTGAAGTCCAGGGCTTTAAAGGAACTTATGAATGGTTCAGACAAAACTCAGACTCTGACTCTCAGAGGAAACGATGAAAGAAAATTCAGCTCGTGTCAGAGTCTCAGATGGAGTGTCTACTCCTGCAGAGGATGGGATGAATATATTGTCACAGTAATGGCTTGAGGACCATCTGTCTTGCCTACAAGGACTTCCTTGCAGGTGAACCAGAGCTGGACTGGGACAGTGATCGTCAATGAACTCACCTTCATCGCTGTTGTGGGCATCGAGGACCCTGTTAAACCTGAAGTATGTGAGAAGTAGGATTATTACAACTGTGGATTATTTTATTGAGTTTTGAAGTTATTGAAAAATAAAATGGAGGAATGGGGGAAGCACTTGTAATGGGAAAATCATATTTTCCTCTTTCACATGCTCTGTGCTGTCCTTGACCGCAGCATAATGATGTGCGCACCATCTGTACTGTTTTCAAACTGATAAAATTGTCTTTCATGTTAGATGGCTCACTCCCTGAGAGCCAGTGTTTCATTTTCTTATCTGCTGTGATTTCAGTATAAATTCTAAGCCCGCCTAGTTAACATTGGGACTGTTCATGCAACTCTGTACACAGACAGAGTTGTATTTTCCATTCCTCCTTTTGCAAAAGATGTCTCTGAATTCTTTTTTTCTTTTCCTTAAATAAATCACCAAAAGACATCTGTTGTTTTCTCTCAAACTTATTCCACAATAATATATTTATTTTTTCAACCACAATTCTTGGTGTCAGAAATGGGATCGAAGATTGACGGCTGGACCCGGCTGAAGGACAAGGGTTTGATCAACCAGACCGCTCCAAGAGGTCTCCTCTTCCCCAAATTTTCTTCTGGACGGGAGGATTGTCCGATGCCGACCCTCCAATCGTCATCTCTCGATCCAACGTACTCAAATAACCTCTAAACGGTAAAATTATTACAAATTTATAAATTAAGAGAAAACATTTTGTAACAGTGTCTAAAGGTGATTTTTGACTGTAACAAAGCCTAGACCAGGAATGGTCTATTATTGTTACCATAAGTCAGGATTGACTGAGCAAGATTGCCATAAAATGAGTAATAATAATTTCTGAATAGGCTTTGTGAAAAGTTTTTTCTTTTGTTTTATGTCTGGACTGGATTGTCCTAATCTGAAAACCGAGACCGGATGGTCCTAAAATTATTAATACGGCTGGATTGCCACATAATAATTTTAAAAGGTTTTGTATCTGTATTAGAAACCCTGACTGGGAAGGTCTATTATTGTTGATTTGAGTCTGGATTGACTGACAGTAATTTCTGAAAGGGTTTTCTAGAAGCCCTGACCTGAACGGTCTATTGTTATTACCATAAGTCAGGATTGACTGAGCAGGATTGCCATAAAATGAGTAATAATAATTTCTGAAAGGGTTTTTTAGTTGTTTTTAGTTGTTTTTTAGTTGTTTTTAGTTGTTTTTAGTTTTTGTTAGTCTTGTGTTGTTGTTTTGTGTTGTTTTTGTTAGTTTGTGTTGGTTTTAGTAGTTCTAAAGTTTCTCTATAATCTGTCTGAACCTTAAATACTGACAGTATTTAATTAATCTGAAATATGGGATCCAATACAAGTAAAAACAGTCCTGCAAAGGACTTCTGTGAATTCAATGTGATATATATGATAGAAACCTGCCAGGAGTTGTGATAAAATGGATGAATGGAAGTTGTATGGTTTTAATGGACGAATGAGTGAAAGTAGTTTGACTGCATTACGCAATAGAATACAAGATGCAGAAAAGAGACTTATGCCCAAAAAATCAGTAAACCCCAAGCAAATAAAGGAGATTAAAAGACATTATGAATGTTTAGAGATGTGGGAAAAAGCAGTTGAAGCAAAGAAACAGAAAGAAAAAGAAAATAGGGAAAGAAATTTAAAACACTTAGATACAGTAAAGGGGCCATTTCAAAGCACAGGTTATAAAGCAACTGATAACATAACTAATGCGATGTCCTCTTGTTTTCCGAGTCTGACCCAGCCTGTTGGTCCGGCACTCATGAGTGAAGACGATGACGTCACCGCTCTCGCTGCTGCACATCTCCACAGTGAAGAAAAGGGAGGGCTCCAGAGGCAGAGACAAGCGGCTCAGACACATGCAGCTTCTGCAACAGCTGCTCAACTGTACCCAGATCTGACCACCCAGGCTGAAACAAACACCCTAATGAACACTGGACTGTCAAGTCCTGTCACCAAACCTCCTTCATATGACTCTGCCACCAGTCCTAAGAACTCTAACAACCCCTTCACAACTGAACTTTCATCAGACAAATCTTTCTCCTTCCTGTCCCCGTCTCACACGAGAAGCAAGACACCTTATGCGGCTGTGTTTCAAGCTCCTATGATTGAATTTCCAAATCCAGCTCCACCACCACCATCCCCAGACAATGAAACCGAAGTACAACGCCAAAGACGACTGGCTGAACACCCCTGCGTCTGTGCTTATGTATCGCTCACCAGACCCCTCAAGATGGACTCAATTAATGAAAGACAATATACCTCCTATTAACAGAGGAGGCGCCACATTGGGCCAAAAATTCAAACTGTTCTGTCAAGTGCACAGGCCCACCGGTGCAGAGATCCCTGGTATTCTGAGAACAATCTGCAACTTAGAAGATTACTCAAAAATTCAAGCAGCGGTTGAAGACCATGACGGCATGAATTCTCTTCCCACAATCCAATGGGACGACAACACTGACTATGCCAGATACGTGAACGCCATTGTCACCGCTCTGACCCAGCAGTTCCCAGCCCGCATGGACATGAACGTTTTGATGTCACTAAGACGTGGAGAAGATGAATCAGTCATGTCTTTTGCCGCTAGAGCACGCCAACATTGCATTCAACACAGTGGCCAGGCTGCCACTGCCTGGACAGCTGAACAACACACCAGTACATTTGAAGAACTGTTCAAAATGATGTTAAAAACGGCCTTGGAAAAGACATTGTTAAAATTATGACAGACAAAATGGTGGGCTCATGGGACACAAACCGTGTCCAAGAAATTCACTGCTACGCCCAGGACGCAGAAATCAGATGTGCCAATAAAAAAGAAAAAGTGGATGCAAAATTAGTCTCCACTTTTGCAAAGATGACCTTTGCCCAACCATCACATTTCAACAGAGGTAGAGGACGACTAAGAGGAAGAGGTCGTGGGACGTCCAGACAGAGACGAGGTTGAGCGACGCAGAAAGTCTCAACTGTGTTTCATTTGCGCTGAACCAGGCCACTGGGCTGACAACTGTCCCAAGAAAAGAAGAGACCGAGCTGACCAACGCTCTGACACTGCTCTGAGTGACCCCAACTGACTGGCTGGTGATGATGAGGAACCGAGGGACTTCGCCTCGCAAAATGAGATGAGTATAACACGAAAAGGACACCACACCTGTCACTGATGATGCACACAACACCGCACTGCTCACAAGCAATGAAGGCGCGCTTGCAACTGATCCACTGCTTGCTTTAGTGACAGAAACCATTAAGAAACTTGAAATGAAAAAAGCTGAAATGTTTAAGGTACCTATGCTAAGTTAACAACATCGTGTGTGAAAAATTACCGGTAATAAAATGTGACATCAATGGAAAAACTCTGTCATTTATGGTTGACTCTGGGGCCACAAAATCTCTGATCAGAAAAGACCAAATTCAAACTGCATTAAATGGCAAAACAACTCACTCCATTAGTGCGAGTGGACAGATTGTTAAAGAACCATTCACAAAACCTCTATCTGTAATCTGGCATTTACCTGATCCATCAGTGTCCACTACACACAGCTTTCTGTTGTCTGAGTTGTGTCCAGTGAATCTAATAGGTCGTGACCTAATGTGCGCACTAGGAATTACCTTGTCTGCAGACGAAAATGGTATCAAAATAAAACAAACCAAATCTGAATATTGCTTTATAAAATGTGAAGTGATCACTCCATTGTATGTGTATCAGTGGAAATTGGACCATCTGCTGACTCCAAATTTGTTACACAACGCTAAACAATACATGAGCTCATTCTCTGAATTCATGAAGGCAAATGCACTACATGTTACAGCGCATGTCTCCATGGGTCCAGATGAACAGTATGAAGAAAGCTGGTACCGACAAACTACTGACCGACTCATTCTGAATGGACTGTACTTTAACCAAGATTTTTGCGCTTATAATGTTCCATTACCTCACAAACTGTCAAAGTTCTTCAAAATCCAAAACTCAGCCCGCATGTCTCAATAGCCAAACCACATAACAAACAATGGCGTGATGTTGGTCTTTTATGACAAAATGTTTAAAAGCTACAGATTGGAAACAAGACCCAGATAATCCAGACATTTACCACTCTCACGAGCTTGACACATGCTATGTGCCATTCACTGCAGGAGTCAATTGTAACCGCTCCTGCTACCTTCTTCCTCAAAATGACTCCACCCCATCTTCCTGTCACACACTCGCAAAGTCGATGCTCAGCCTCTCACACCCAGTGATGTGTCTCCACTGTTAACACAGTTACCAGACTCATTGTGGGCCAAACACAAATATGATGTAGGTTTAATTAAAAACTGTAAACCTCTCCAACTAACTCCAAAGTCCGAATACAGACCAAAAGCACGTCAATATCCTCTGAAGCCTGAAGCTGAACAGGGGATAAAACCAGTCTTTGACTCTCTGCTGAAAGCAGGTGTAATTGTTGAGTGCTCTGACTCTCCCTGCCGTACTCCAATTTTCCCTGTAAAAAAGATCAGACCACAGGAAATGCCCACTGAGTGACTCTCCAGCACCAATCTGTCCCAATCCATACACCATCATGTCACAAATTCCAACAACTTCAAAATGGTTCTCTGTGGTTGACATTTCAAATGCTTTTTTCTCTGTACCTGTCCATCCAGACTCCCAGTTTTGGTTTGCCTTTGAATTTGCAGGAAAACTCTATTCCTGGTCTCGAATGCCACAAGGCCTAAATTGCGCTCCTAGCGTTTACGGTCAGGCATTACGTGACAGTCTCTTTCATTTGACACTTCAACACTCTGCCATTTTGCAGTACGTTGATGATATCATGCTCTGTTCAGACACGAAGGAGCAGTGTGAGACTGACACACTGCTTCTATTAAATCACCTAGCTGAGCAGGGCCACAAGGTTTCACTTTCTAAAATTCAGTTTGTAAAACAGAAAGTTCAGTTTCTTGGTCATGTCATCACTCATTCACAAAAAAGCATTACTACAGACAGGGTGATACCCATTGCCAACTTCCCAAAACCATTGACTAAGAAACAAATGCTGTCTTTCCTTGGCATGTGCTCCTACTGCAGAACTTTTATTCCAAATTACTCTACTGTAGAACGCCCACTACGTGATCTTACTCTGAAAAAAGACATGACACTTCACTTCAAACTCACATGGACATCTGAGGCTGACTCTGCATTTACTCATTTGAAACTGCTACTACAGACAGCCCCTGCATTGGCATTGCCAAACCCTGACAAGCCTTTCTTCCAATTTGTTGAAGAACGTGATGGTTGTATGAATTCTGTTCTCGCCCAAAAACAGGGACACCTGCTGAAGCCTGTGGGTTACTTCTCGACACACCTTGATCCAGTTGCTAGAGGCCACCCATCATGTCTCCGTGCTTTAGCAGCCTGTGAAGCAGCAATAATTGCCTCGTCCCTATGTAGGCTACAGTCATCTCACCCTTTTGCTCCACATGCTGTCTCCAACATTCTGACTGAACAAAAGACAGCTCACTTGACCCCTGCTCGTCAGCTACGTTACAACACCACCCTTCTGAACCTACCGAATGTTGAGGTTAAACGTTGTAACACTCTCAACCCTGCTACACTCCTGCCTCTCCCAGAGGAGGGAGAACCTCACTGTTGTCTTTCTGAACTTGACCTTATCTGTCTGCCAAGACTCGATTTGACTGACACTCCTCTTTCTAATCCTGAACTCATTTTTATGTAGATGGTTCAGCTTCCAGGACCCAACCACCGGTACTGCACACGTTGGATATGCAGTTGTGGATGATCATGCAACAGTGACGTCATCTCCTCTCAGTCCTCGGTTATCGGGCGCAGCAGAACTAATTGCCCTGACCAAAGCCTGTCAATTGGCATCTGGTAAAACAGTTAACATTTACACAGACAGTCAATATGCATTTGGTGTTCTACACAACCACGCAGCACTTTGGCGCCACAGAAAATTCCTCAAATCTGATGGCAAACCCATTTCACACAAAGATTTGATTTCTGATCTTTTAGATGCAGTGCTACTCCCATCCGCCGTGGCAGTATGCAAGTGTTCTGCACATACCTCTGCCAAAGACACAGTCTCTCTAGGTAATGCACGAGCAGACGCAGCTGCAAAAGCAGCGTCACTCACACCCTATGTTGTTACATTACTCTCCCAGACAACGGATCAAACTTGCACTCACTCTGACATTGTTTCACTCTCTGATTTGGCCCGCATCTCCACTCCAGCAGACAAAGCTGTTTGGAAAAAGAAAAACTGTACAAACACAAATGGTGTTTGGATGGGCCCTAATGGCAATCCATGTCTTCCTCAAGCCCTCTTCCTGCCTTTTGCAAAATTGTTACATGGCGTTGACCATGTATCAAAGGAGGAATGAGAAAAGACCTTCAAAGACATTGGTTTACTGTGGGGTTTAACAAATTTGCTGAAGATTTTTGCTCAAAAGGCTTCATCTGCTTAACCAGCAATTCTAAAGGTAACTCCTAAAACAAAACAGATGTTGGAGGTCACCTCCAGGCCTTTTGGCCACATTTAAATGGACTTCATTGAGTTAACACCCTGCGAAGGTAAGAAATACTGTCTTGTAATAGCTGACATGTTTTCAAAGTGGGTAGAAGCATTCCCAACAAAACACTGCACTGCTGACGCAGTAGCAAAAATCATCTTAAGCGAAATAATTCCTCGCTGGGGACTTCTGAATCTAATTACGAGTGATAACGGTACTCATTTTGTAAATGACATTTTGAAAACACTGAGTGAACACCTTAAATTTGACCTGAAAACTCATTGCTCCTACCATCCAGCTTCTGGAGGAGCTGTAGAAAGAGAAAATGGCACTCTGAAACGCAAATTGGCAAAAATATCTGAATCAACAGGTAAAACGCGAAATAACCTTTCTCCCTTTGAGATAGTGTTTGGACTACCTCCTGGAATTGGGTTTGGACCCCCATCTAAACCTGCAGCACTGGCCGATAGTACTCTGCCAGACCCAATGATATCCTATTGTATTTCACTCTCTAATATTCTCTCTAATATTAGATCTCAGGTGCTTGATTCCCTGCCCAAACCGGCCACCTACCAGTTTCACAAACTCCAGCCTGGCGACTACATCCTGGTGAGAAACCTGAGGAAGCGCAGCTGGAGAGACAAACCCTGGTGTGGGCCCTATCAGATCCTGCTCACGACCCACACGGCTGTGAAGGTCGCAGAAAGAGCCCCTTGGATCCATGCACAACACTGCAAGAAGATTCCTCCACCTGACCAGCTTGTCAACTGCTCCCCCACTGTCAAAGAGTGGACCCAGTGAATGATCACAAAAGTAAGAGGCTTGTCCCGAGAACAAGCTCCTCGTGGGAGATCTGAGGTGAGACCTTAGCTCTACCTCCACCGTTGACTACGTGGGAAGACTGGGGTGAGATTTTCGCTCACCTCCTCCGCTGAAACTGCTCTGGTAAACGCAGTTCAACGTTGAGACCAGTGCCGAGAGCTGGTCCCACCTACAATCAAGTTTATGAAAGACTCTGTACCACCTGAAGAAATAGAGCTGACCGTTTTCAGCAAATTCAACAGCGTAACTATAACATGTGACACACTCATCTGTCCCACAGTTCCTCACATCACTGATAACCAGTTTTATACTGACAAATATATATGTATATATCTTTTTTGGGTTCTTTATTGCATTTAAAATTGCTCTAATGATTAATTTTTGAATATCTATTAAACAATTATTACATACTCATGCATGTTAATGTTATGATAACTGCTTAATTTTATTTTATTTGTTACTATCATTTTATTATTGCTATTATTGAACAGATCTTTGAACATTAGAAATGGGCGGTGTTTGGAAAACATGGTTAACTAAACTCGCAGGCATACTTTTAGTGGTTATTATCCTTCTTTTCCTTGTCTCCTGCTGCATTATTCCGCTCATCCGAAGATTAGTGACTTCTCTTTTAACCTGCAACTAGCTAAACTCTATGTTGAATTGCCTCAACAGGACAAAGACCACAACCCAGACACCTCTGCTCTTGATTGTGACTCTGTTAATTCTGTTTTATTTGCTCATCTATTTGAAGAAAACTAAGTATGACTAAGTATGTTCCTATGTCTGTGTAATCCACATGTAATTTTCTTTTGAAATAGTAATTGTGAAATATAGTCACCAAAGCAATCACAGCTAATCAACTTTTGAACCTGATAATTTTAATTTTTGTTATTTTAGACACGTTAAGGCTAAAATTGTGTACTTACATGTGGTGTTTTTAAATTTTTCACTAATGCTTTCTTTGAGGTAAAGTCTTTTGATTTGAAGGTTTTTAAGTTTTACAAACTGATTTGTTTTGTGAATATTTTTCATCTAATGCTTATGTTTAACCCTAGTGAGTTACGCCTGTGAGGGAGGGGCTGTGGTGTTCTTTTCCCAGCGTTAGGTCAGCTACTGATAGTATGAAATGTTTCTACTTGATTTAGTCAGCCCTCGGCTGGGTTTTTCGGCACCACAACTGTAGTACAACTCACAAAGCTTAGGTTAATTTGATTTATGTTTTGTATCCTAATTGAGTTTTGATTGATTTTGGTTGATCAATTGTGTTTGATCAAAAGGAGGGAATTGTAATGGGAAAATCATATTTTCCTCTTTCACATGCTCTGTGCTGTCCTTGACCGCAGCATAATGATGTGCGCACCATCTGTACTGTTTTCAAACTGATAAAATTGTCTTTCATGTTAGATGGCTCACTCCTGAGAGCCAGTGTTTCATTTTCTTATCTGCTGTGATTTCAGTATAAATTCTAAGCCCGCCTAGTTAACATTGGGACTGTTCATGCAACTCTGTACACAGACAGAGTTGTATTTTCCATTTCTCCTTTTGCAAAAGATGTCTCTGAATTCTTTTTCTTTTTCCTTAAATAAATCACCAAAAGACATCTGTTGTTTTCTCTCAAACTTATTCCACAATAATATATTTATTTTTTCAACCACACACTTTACAACTTGGCAATTGCATGATAATAGTGGGGTATTTACCAACATATCCGTGCTGTATCAATTACTATTATTATTATTATTATTACATCAATTTTATATAACGCTTTTCTGGGGAGGCAAAGACGCTTTACATATCAATTATGGCATACAACAAATGACAGTTTTAGTGAAAGTAAATCAAAAGAAAAATATGGGGAGTCAGAGGCACTAGGACCCAGTGTGGCCTTTGAGTTGAGGCAGCAGATTGTGTACTGAGGCCTAAACACGACACATTCCTGGCTGGGCTGAAGCCACACTTCACTCAGTCTGTTTGAGAGATGTCTGTACTTTCTTTTCAGCACAGGTTAAATAAAAACTTAATTAATATAATGATGGGAAAAACAAAAGAGACTGTAACTGAGAATTAATTAATGTTTAATCTATGTAGGCCACTAATTATGGAAATATGTGTCAATATTTTGTATTTTCTGGCCTCAGTTCCTTTATACATAAAAGTTTTTGCTTGACCAGGTGTGAAAATCTTTTGTGAGGAATGCAGTTTTCTCCCATTTCTCCGTTCCTCGCTGCAGGATCTGAATCAGTGACCAGTTGAACACAGAGACTGCAGTGTTTGTTGTCCAAGAGCATGCCAGAAGTGGGGCCAAGTGTGTTTACAGTGAAATGTGAGCACTCAGTGGGATGTAATACGGCTCTGGTTATATGATGACTATTACAAATGTGTAATGAGGAAGATACTAGACATTCAATGTTAATGTCATTTAATAAAAAATATATACACCACTTAACACTAGACCTATTGAGGTGGGATTTAGGCACTTATTTCTATAAACTGTGGTTTGATTGACCTCAGAAACATTGTAAATACATTTATTTGTGACCACATGTTACACTGTGTTTTTACTGTTCAGGCTAGTTGTAGCTAGTTGTAGCATTGGATAACTATTTTAAATTAAGTTAGATAGGTTAAAAAGGAGATTGGCTTAAACCAAATAACTCATTTAACTCAATAGATAAGAATGAGAATCCAGTCTGACAGGCACTAGGACCCAGTACCTGGTCAGTGAGCTGAGGCCACAGATATGGAACATAAATATGAGTTTGTTCAGGGCCTAAACACAAGGCCAGATAAAAAGAGATGCAGTAAGTTTATCCTTTTTTGTCTTCTTCATAATAGATAATACACAGATCCTCTTTAATGTAGTAATATCTGCATATTACCCTTGACTCAGTGCCTAATTTGTGGGTAAAAGTTAATGTGACCTGTTTTTAAACATGTTTAACTGAACTATAACTCAGTCTTTAGAATATGCCCATTAGTTTGTTAAAATGGCATCATTTATATACAAAAAGCTATAATGTAGTCTTCATAACAATCATTTTCCTTTTCCTTTTTTTCCATCTTGATTCTTCCCCTAAATATTCTCTGTGTCTCCCCACCTCCAGTTTTACAAATGAAGCACACCTTGATTGGTTTGAATTTATTAAACCAATTCATACAACAGCCACTGAACTGTTATTAGTTAATATAACTAAAATACCCCACTGTCTATTTGTGTTCTCTGCTCCATGTTTTAGATGAAAACCTGGATGAATCTACAAAGAGACAGCAAGAGTCTGTTAAAAGCCAAGACCTTTCTGGCTTCTTGTGATCCATGTCATGGAGGATCGTTTGCTTCTCCTCCTCCGGCTAATAGCATTCTTTAGTATTTGCAAATCCTCTTTTGACCAGTTACACGATCACCGTGAGTTTATTCTTTTCTATTTCACATGGACTGTATATCTTGTTACTTGGTTTACAAAGACTTGTGTCTAAGCAGTAACAACTGTCTTAATCTAGCCACTCCTACCTATTGATGAATAGGATGTATCTGTTCTGTGGAGTGTATTATGACCATAGAGGTTATCGGCCGATTGGTCTTGTATTTACCAGTATTGTCATTATGACAGGGCAATAAAATGGCAGCTACATCCGGGCTTTTCGGCTTTTACGCCATAGTAAAACAATGGTTTTAAGATAGCATAAACATATTAATCAAAAATTAAAATTAAGAGTTGTCCCGAATTAAAAACTTTAGAAGCTCTAGAGACCGGAGCCATCTTTTGTACCAGGCTGTAAACATGGCGCAAGTCAAAAGATCTCACTGACCTCTCTATCTACCAGTCTCTCCTCTCTAATTTCTCTGCTGATGTCACTTCTGCAAAAACTGACTACTACCATTCTAAGTTAAGCAACTCACCTGACTCACGCACTCTCTTTAAAACCTTCTCTGCCCTCCTTTGTCCGCCTGCTCCCCTCCTTCATCAGAGTTAACAGCTGATGATTTTGCGTCTTTCTTTGTAAAGAAAACAACTGCCATCAGCAGTCAGTTTTCTGCGCCAGCACCTGTTGAACTCTTTCACACCTCTGATACGTGTTTGCTCCCCTCTTTTTCTCCTCTAACTGAAGCGGACGTTTCCAAGGTCATTAGTTCTAACCACCCTACCACCTGCCCGCTGGATCCCATCCCCACACATCTCCTTCAGGCCATCTCTCCATCTGTCGTGCCTGCTCTCACCCACATCATCAACTCATCTCTCTCCACTGGTTCATTCCCCACAGCTTTCAAAGAGGCCCGCATCACACCACTACTTAAGAAACCCACTCTCAACCCTTCACTATTAGAAAACTACAGACCGGTTTCCCTCCTTCCCTTTACTGCCAAAGCTCTGGAGCGAGTTGTGTTTAACCAGCTCTCCTCCTTTCTCACACGGAACAACCTCCTGGACCAGAACCAGTCTGGGTTCAAGAGCGATCATTCCACTGAAACTGCACTGCTCTCAGTCATCGAAGCCCTGAGACTGGCAAAGGCAACATCCAAGTCATCTGTCCTCATCTTACTGGATCTGTCTGCTGCCTTTGACACCGTTAACCACCACATCCTCTTGTCTTCTCTCAGTGCGATGGGTGTCTCTGGAATGGCGTTGCAATGGTTCAAGTCTTACCTCTCAGGTAGGTCATTCAGAATATCCTGGAGAGATGAGGTCTCTGAGCCCCAACATCTTAATACAGGGGTGCCACAGGGCTCAGTGCTTGGACCACTACTCTTTTCCATATACATGACATCTCTTGGCTCTATCATTCAGAAGCATGGCTTTTCATATCACTGCTATGCGGATGACACTCAACTCCACTTGTCATTTCAACCTGACGATCCGACGGTCTCTGCTCGTGTCTCAGCGTGCCTGAGTGACATCTCACTTTGGATGCAGGACCATCACCTGCAGCTGAACCTTGGAAAAACAGAACTGCTAGTGATTCCTGCCAACCCAAAGACCCACCACAACCTCGCCATTCAACTAGGCTTTCAAATGGTTGACGGTGTAATCAACCATTACACCGTCCAGCACTGCCAGAAATCTGGGAGTGGTAATTGATGATCAACTAAACTTCACAAGTCATGTTGCCAGCATCACCAGGTCCTGTAGATTCATCCTCTACAACATTAGGAAAATTAGACCTTTCCTATCGAAGCACTCTCACGCAAATCCTAGTTCAGGCTCTTGTCTTGTCCAAACTGGATTATTGCAATGCTCTTCTGGCTGGACTCCTGCCTGCACAACCAAACCTCTGCAGCTCATCCAGCAGCAAGAGTGGTCTTTAAAGAACCGAAGAGAGCGCACGTAACTCCTCTCCTCATTAGGTTACATTGGCTCCCGATTGAGGCACGTATTAAGTTCAAAGCTATGCTCTTGGCCTACAAGACCACCACTGGCTCCGCCCCTTCATACCTTCACTCACTGATACAGACCTATGTTCCTACCAGATCCCTGCGATCTGCTAATGAACAACGTCTGGTTGTACCATCCCAAAAAGGAAAAAAATCCCTCTCACGTACTTTCTCTGGATCTGTTCCACATTGGTGGAATAATCTACCTGCTGCTACAAGATCAGCAGATTCTGTAGACATCTTTAAAAAACGCTTGAAAACATATCTCTTTTGTCAACACCTGACTGACAAACACTAAATTCTTAACTTCCTTCTATCAATTCCTTCATAAAAAAAAAAATGCTGTGCTAGGTTTTAACTGACTAGTTTTTGGTGCACTTATGCTTTTTGTTACCTTGTGTTGTTGAAATTGCTTCCATTGTTTTCCTGACTTGTAAGTCGCTTTGGATAAAAGCGTCTGCTAAATGACTAAATGTAAATGTAAATGTAAATGTTCTACTGCACGTCTACAGTCTTTTCTTATAACGTCTACAGTCTGTTCTACTGCACATCTACAGTCTCTTCTACTGCACTTCTACAGTCTGTACTACTGCACTTCTAAAGTCTATTCTAATGCTCATTTATAGTCTGTTCTATTGCACGTCTACAGTCTGTTCTACTGCACTTCTACAGTCTGTACTACTGCATATCTACAGTCTGTTCTAAAGCATGTCTAGAGTGTTTTCTAATACAAATATACAGTCTGTTCTAATGCACATCTACAGTCTGTACAACTGCACCTCTACTGTCTGTTCTAAAGCATGTCTACAGTGTTTTCTAATACTTAAATACATTCTGTTCTAATGCTCATCTACAGTCTGTACAACTGCACCTCTAGAGATCTCTTCTTCTGCACATTGTCAGTCTGTTCTACTGGACATTTACGGTCTGTTCTAATGATCGTCTACAGTCTGTTCTAAAGCCAATCTAGAGTCTGTACTACTGCTGCACTGAAGTCTGTACAACTGCATGTCTACAGTCTGCTAAACTACATCTCTACAGTTTTTCTATTGTATGTCTACAGTCTGTTCTAATACACATCTACAGTCTGTTCTAATGCAAGTCTACAGTATATACTACTGCTTGTCTACAGTCTGTTCAACTGCAAGTCTACAGTCTGTTCAACTGCACCTCTACAGTCTGTTCTAATGCCAGTTTACAATCTGTACTATTGCTCTACTGCAGTCCGTTCTACTGCATGTCTACAGTCTGTTTTACTGCACATCTACAGTCTGTTCTAATGCACTTCTACAGTCTGTTCCAAAGCATGTCTACAGTGTTTTCTAATACTCATATACAGTCTGTTCTAATGCTCGTCTACAGTCTGTACTACTGCATCTCTACAGTCTATTCTTCTGCACATTGTCAGTCTGTTCTACTTGACCTTTACAGTCTGTTCTATTGCTCGTCAACAGTCAGTTCTAAAGCCAATCTAGAGTCTGTACTACTGCTGCTCTGAAGTCTTTTCAACTGCACGTCTATAGTCTGGTCAACTGCTCCTTTAAAGTCTGTTCTAATGCCAGTTTACAGTCTGTACTACTGCTCTACTAAAGTCTGTTCTAATGAACATCTACAGTCTTTTCTAATGCAAGTCGATAGTCTGTATTACTGCACCTCTACAATCTGTTCTAAAGCATGTCTAGAGTGTTTTTTTTAATACTCATATAGAGTCTGTTCTAATGCTCATATACAGTCTGAACTACTGCACTTCTACAGTCTGTTCTAAAGTATGTCTAGAGTGTTTTCTAATACTCATATACAGTCTGTTCTAAAGCTCGTCTACAGTCAGTTCTACAGTCTGTTCTAATGCAAGTTTATAGTCTGTTTTACTGCTCATCTATGGTCTGTTCTTTTGCACGTCTACAGTCTGTTCTGATAAACTTCTACAGTCTGGTCTACTGCATATCTACAGTCTGCTCTAATGCACATCTACAGTCTGTTCTAATGCAAGTCTACAGTTTGTACTACTGCTCATCTACAGTCTGTTCTACTGCATGTGTACAGTCTTTTCTTATAAACGTCTACAGTATGTTCTACTGCACATCTACAGTCTTTACTACTGCACTTCTAAAGTCTATTCTAATGCTCATCTACGGTATGTTCTACTGCAGGTCTACAGTCTGATCTAATAAATGTCTACAGTCTGTTCTACTGCACATCTACAGTCTGTACTACTGCACTTCTACAGTCTCTTTTAATGCCACTTTACAGTCTGTACTATTGCTCTACTGCAGTCTCTTCTACTGCATGTCTATAGTCTGTTTTACTGCACATCTACAGTCTTTATTATAATGCTTGTCTACAGTCTTTATTACTGCACCTCTACAGTTTGTTCAAAAACATGTTTAGAATGTTTTCTAATACAAATATACAGTCTGTACTACTGCACCTCTAGAGTCTATTCTTCTGCACATTGTCAGTCTGTTCTACTGGACGTTTACAGTCTGTTCTAATGCTCGTCTACAGTCTGTTCTAAAGCCAATCTAGAGTCTGTACGACTGCTGCTCTGAAGTCTGTACAACTGAACGTCTACAGTCTGTTCAACTGCACCACTACAGTCTGTTCTACTGCGACTATAGTCTCTTTTAAAAACGTCTACAGTCTCCTCTAATGCACATCTACAGTCTGTTCTACTGGATGTCTACAGTCTGTTCTAATTATTGTCTAGAGTCTGTTTTACTGCACTCCTACAGTCTCTTTTAATAATTGTTAACTTTCTGTACTACTGCACCTTTACAGTCTCTTCTACTGCATATCTACAGTTTGTTCTAATTGTCGTCTAGAGTCTGTACTACTGAAACTCTACTGTCTGTTCTAAATTATGTCTACAGTCTTTTCTAATACTCATGTACTGTTTGTTCTAATGCTCGTGTAAAGTCTCAACTACTGCCCTCTAAAGTCTATTCTTTTGCACATCGTCAGTCTGTTCTACTGCACATCTACAGTTTGTTCTACTGCACATCTATAGTCTGTTCTAATGCATGTCTACAGTCTGTTCTAATGCAAGTCTACAGTCTGTACTACTGCTCATCTACAGTCTGTTCTACTGCACGTCTACAGTCTTTTCTTATAAACGTCTACAGTCTGTTCTACTGCACAGCTATAGTCTGTTCTACTGCACTTCTACAGTCTGTACTACTGCACTTCTAAAGTCTATTCTAATGCTCATTTATAGTCTGTTCTACTGCACGTCTACAGTCTGTTCTACTGCACATCTACAGTCTGTACAACTGCACCTCTACTGTCTGTTCTAAAGCATGTCTACTGTGTTTTCTAATACTTAAATACATTCTGTTCTAATGCTCATCTACAGTCTGTACAACTGCACCTCTACTGTCTGTTCTAAAGCATGTCTACAGTGTTTTCTAATACTTAAATACATTCTGTTCTAATGATCGTCTACAGTCTGTTCTAAAGCCAATCTAGAGTCTGTACTGCTACTGCACTGAAGTCTGTACAACTGCATGTCTACAGTCTGCTAAACTGCATCTCTACAGTTTCTTCTATTGTATGTCTACAGTCTGTTCTAATACACATCTACAGTCTGTTCTAATGCAAGTCTACAGTATATACTACTGCTTGTCTACAGTCTGTTTAACTGCAAGTCTACAGTCTGTTCAACTGCACCTCTACAGTCTGTTCTAATGCCAGTTTACAATCTGTACTATTGCTCTACTGCAGTTTGTTCTACTGCATGTCTACAGTCTGTTTTACTGCACATCTACAGTCTGTTCTAATGCACATCTACGGTCTGTTCTACTGCACGTCTACAATCTGTTTTAATAAACGTCTACAGTCTGTTCTGCACATTTACAGTCTGTACTACTGCACTTCTACAGTCTGTTGTAAAGCATGTCTAGAGTGTTTTCTAAAACTTATATACAGTCTGTTCTAATGGTCATCTACAGTCTGAACTTCTGCACCTCTATAGTCTGTTCTAAAGCATGTCTACAGTGTTTTCTAATACTCAAATACAGTCTTTTCTAATGCTCGTCTACATTCTGTACTACTGCACCTCTACAGTCTGTTCTTCTGCACATTGTCAGTCTGTTCTACTGGACGTTTACAGTCTGCTCTAATGCTCGTCTACAGTCAGTTCTAAAGCCAAATCTAGAGTCTGTACTACTGCTGCTCTAAAGTTTGTTCAACTGCAAGTCTACAGAATGTTTAACTGGAGCTCTACAGTCTGTTCTAATGCCAGTTTACAGTCTGTACTATTGCTGTACTGCAGTCTGTTCTACTGCATGTCTACATTCTGTTTTACTGAACATCTACAGTCTGTTCTAATGCACATCTAAAGTCTGTTCTAATGCAAGTCTAGAGTCTGTACCACTGCTTGTCTACAGTCTGTTCTACTGCACTCCTACAGTCTTTTCTTATAAACGTCTACAGTCTGTTCTACTGCACATCTACAGTCTCTTCTACTGCACTTCTACAGTCTGTACTACTGCACTTCTAAAGTCTATTCTAATGCTCATTTATAGTCTGTTCTATTGCACGTCTACAGTCTGTTCTACTGCACTTCTACAGTCTGTACTACTGCATATCTACAGTCTGTTCTAAAGCATGTCTAGAGTGTTTTCTAATACAAATATACAGTCTGTTCTAATGCACATCTACAGTCTGTACAACTGCACCTCTACTGTCTGTTCTAAAGCATGTCTACAGTGTTTTCTAATACTTAAATACATTCTGTTCTAATGCTCATCTACAGTCTGTACAACTGCACCTCTAGAGATCTCTTCTTCTGCACATTGTCAGTCTGTTCTACTGGACATTTACGGTCTGTTCTAATGATTGTCTACAGTCTGTTCTAAAGCCAATCTAGAGTCTGTACTACTGCTGCACTGAAGTCTGTACAACTGCATGTCTACAGTCTGCTAAACTACATCTCTACAGTTTTTCTATTGTATGTCTACAGTCTGTTCTAATACACATCTACAGTCTGTTCTAATGCAAGTCTACAGTATATACTACTGCTTGTCTACAGTCTGTTCAACTGCAAGTCTACAGTCTGTTCAACTGCACCTCTACAGTCTGTTCTAATGCCAGTTTACAATCTGTACTATTGCTCTACTGCAGTCTGTTCTACTGCATGTCTACAGTCTGTTTTACTGCACATCTACAGTCTGTTCTAATGCACTTCTACAGTCTGTTCCAAAGCATGTCTACAGTGTTTTCTAATACTCATATACAGTCTGTTCTAATGCTCGTCTACAGTCTGTACTACTGCATCTCTACAGTCTATTCTTCTGCACATTGTCAGTCTGTTCTGACGTTTACAGTCTGTTCTATTGCGTCAACAGTCAGTTCTAAAGCCAATCTAGAGTCTGTACTACTGCTGCTCTAAAGTCTTTTCAACTGCACGTCTATAGTCTGGTCAACTGCTCCTTTAAAGTCTGTTCTAATGCCAGTTTACAGTCTGTACTACTGCTCTACTAAAGTCTGTTCTAATGAACATCTACAGTCTTTTCTAATGCAAGTCGATAGTCTGTATTACTGCACCTCTACAATCTGTTCTAAAGCATGTCTAGAGTGTTTTTTTTAATACTCATATAGAGTCTGTTCTAATGCTCATATACAGTCTGAACTACTGCACTTCTACAGTCTGTTCTAAAGTATGTCTAGAGTGTTTTCTAATACTCATATACAGTCTGTTCTAAAGCTCGTCTACAGTCAGTTCTACAGTCTGTTCTAATGCAAGTTTATAGTCTGTTTTACTGCTCATCTATGGTCTGTTCTTTTGCACGTCTACAGTCTGTTCTG
Organism: Neodontobutis hainanensis; assembly: GCA_024349245.1. Taxonomy (NCBI): domain Eukaryota; kingdom Metazoa; phylum Chordata; class Actinopteri; order Gobiiformes; family Odontobutidae; genus Neodontobutis; species Neodontobutis hainanensis. The sequence goes on from JALDNG010003794.1 coordinate 27,213, forward strand.
ATAAACTTCTACAGTCTGGTCTACTGCATATCTACAGTCTGCTCTAATGCACATCTACAGTCTGTTCTAATGCAAGTCTACAGTTTGTACTACTGCTCATCTACAGTCTGTTCTACTGCATGTGTACAGTCTTTTCTTATAAACGTCTACAGTATGTTCTACTGCACATCTACAGTCTTTACTACTGCACTTCTAAAGTCTATTCTAATGCTCATCTACGGTATGTTCTACTGCAGGTCTACAGTCTGATCTAATAAATGTCTACAGTCTGTTCTACTGCACATCTACAGTCTGTACTACTGCACTTCTACAGTCTCTTTTAATGCCACTTTACAGTCTGTACTATTGCTCTACTGCAGTCTCTTCTACTGCATGTCTATAGTCTGTTTTACTGCACATCTACAGTCTTTATTATAATGCTTGTCTACAGTCTTTATTACTGCACCTCTACAGTTTGTTCAAAAACATGTTTAGAATGTTTTCTAATACAAATATACAGTCTGTACTACTGCACCTCTAGAGTCTATTCTTCTGCACATTGTCAGTCTGTTCTACTGGACGTTTACAGTCTGTTCTAATGCTCGTCTACAGTCTGTTCTAAAGCCAATCTAGAGTCTGTCGACTGCTGCTCTGAAGTCTGTACAACTGAACGTCTACAGTCTGTTCAACTGCACCACTACAGTCTGTTCTACTGCACGACTATAGTCTCTTTTAATAAACGTCTACAGTCTCCTCTAATGCACATCTACAGTCTGTTCTACTGGATGTCTACAGTCTGTTCTAATTATTGTCTAGAGTCTGTTTTACTGCACTCCTACAGTCTCTTTTAATAATTGTTAACTTTCTGTACTACTGCACCTTTACAGTCTCTTCTACTGCATATCTACAGTTTGTTCTAATTGTCGTCTAGAGTCTACTACTGAAACTCTACTGTCTGTTCTAAATTATGTCTACAGTCTTTTCTAATACTCATGTACTGTTTGTTCTAATGCTCGTGTAAAGTCTCAACTACTGCCCTCTACAGTCTATTCTTTTGCACATCGTCAGTCTGTTCTACTGCACATCTACAGTTTGTTCTACTGCACATCTATAGTCTGTTCTAATGCATGTCTACAGTCTGTTCTAATGCAAGTCTACAGTCTGTACTACTGCTCATCTACAGTCTGTTCTACTGCACGTCTACAGTCTTTTCTTATAGCGTCTACAGTCTGTTCTACTGCACATCTATAGTCTGTTCTACTGCACTTCTACAGTCTGTACTACTGCACTTCTAAAGTCTATTCTAATGCTCATTTATAGTCTGTTCTACTGCACGTCTACAGTCTGTTCTACTGCACATCTACAGTCTGTACAACTGCACCTCTACTGTCTGTTCTAAAGCATGTCTACTGTGTTTTTAATACTTAAATACATTCTGTTCTAATGCTCATCTACAGTCTGTACAACTGCACCTCTACTGTCTGTTCTAAAGCATGTCTACAGTGTTTTCTAATACTTAAATACATTCTGTTCTAATGATCGTCTACAGTCTGTTCTAAAGCCAATCTAGAGTCTGTACTGCTGCTGCACTGAAGTCTGTACAACTGCATGTCTACAGTCTGCTAAACTGCATCTCTACAGTTTCTTCTATTGTATGTCTACAGTCTGTTCTAATACACATCTACAGTCTGTTCTAATGCAAGTCTACAGTATATACTACTGCTTGTCTACAGTCTGTTTAACTGCAAGTCTACAGTCTGTTCAACTGCACCTCTACAGTCTGTTCTAATGCCAGTTTACAATCTGTACTATTGCTCTACTGCAGTCTGTTCTACTGCATGTCTACAGTCTGTTTTACTGCACATCTACAGTCTGTTCTAATGCACATCTACAGTCTGTTCTAATGCAAGTCTACATTCTGTACTACCGCTCATCTACGGTCTGTTCTACTGCACGTCTACAATCTGTTTTAATAAACGTCTACAGTCTGTTCTGCACATTTACAGTCTGTACTACTGCACTTCTACAGTCTTTTTAATGCTCGTCTACAGTCTGTATTACTGCACCTCTACAGTCTGTTGTAAAGCATGTCTAGAGTGTTTTCTAAAACTTATATACAGTCTGTTCTAATGGTCATCTACAGTCTGAACTTCTGCACCTCTATAGTCTTTTCTAAAGCATGTCTACAGTGTTTTCTAATACTCAAATACAGTCTGTTCTAATGCTCGTCTACATTCTGTACTACTGCACCTCTACAGTCTGTTCTTCTGCACATTGTCAGTCTGTTCTACTGGACGTTTACAGTCTGCTCTAATGCTCGTCTACAGTCAGTTCTAAAGCCAAATCTAGAGTCTGTACTACTGCTGCTCTGAAGTTTGTTCAACTGCAAGTCTACAGAATGTTTAACTGGAGCTCTACAGTCTGTTCTAATGCCAGTTTACAGTCTGTACTATTGCTGTACTGCAGTCTGTTCTACTGCATGTCTACATTCTGTTTTACTGAACATCTACAGTCTGTTCTAATGCACATCTAAAGTCTGTTCTAATGCAAGTCTAGAGTCTGTACCACTGCTTGTCTACAGTCTGTTCTACTGCACTCCTACAGTCTGTTCTAATAAACGTATACAGTCTTTTCTACTGCTCATCTACAGTCTATACTACTGCACTTCTACAGTCTGTTCTATAGCTCGTTTACAGTCTGTAATACTGCTCCTCTACAGTCTGTTCTAAAGAATGTCTAGAGTGTTTTCTAATACTCATATACAGTCTGTTCTAATGCTCGTCTACCCAACTGCACCTCTTCAGTTTGTTCTAAAGCATGTCTACAGTGTTTTGTAAAACTCATATACAGTCTGTTCTAATGCTCACCTACAGTCTGTACTACAGAACCTTTAAAGTCTTTTCTTCAGCACATTGTCAGTCTGTTCTACTGGACGTTTACAGTCATTTCTAAAGCTTGTCTACAGTCTGTTCTAAAGCCAGTCTAGAGTCTGTTCTACTGCTGCTGTGAAGTCTGTTCAACTGCATGTCTATAGTCTGTTCAACTGCACCTCTACGTCTGTTTTATTGTATGTCTACATTCTGTTCTAATGTACATCTACAGTCTGTTCAAATGCAAGTCAACAGTCTGTACTACTTTTCGTGCACAGTCTGTACTACTGCACCTCTACAGTCTGTTCTAAAGCATGTCTACAGTCTATTCTAATACTCATATACAGTCTGTTCTAATACTCGTCTACAGTCTCTACTAACGGACTTTTAAATTCTATTCTTCTGCAGCATCGTTAGTCTGTTTTACTGGACATTTACAGTCTGTTCTAAAACACGTCTATAGTCTGTTCAAATACTCGTCCACAGTCTGTTCTAATGCATTCTGTTCTAATGCACATCTATAGTCTGTTCTATTGCTCGAATACAGTCTGTTCTAATGCCCAATAAAAGTCTTTACTACTCCACCTCTACAGTTTGTTCTACTTCTCCTCTACATTCTGTTCTAGTGCAGGTCTACAGTCTGTTCTATTGCTAGTCTAGAGTCTTTACTACTGCTGCTCTGCAGTTTGTACTCTTGCTCATCTACAGTCTGTTCTACTGCATGTGTACAGTCTTTTCTTATAAACATCTATAGTATGTTCTACTGTACATCTACAGTCTTTACTACTGCACTTCTAAAGTCTATTCTAATGCTCATCTACGGTCTGTTCTACTGCAGGTCTACAGTCTGATCTAATAAACGTCTACAGTCTGTACTACTGCACATCTACAGTCTGTACTACTGCACTTCTACAGTCTCTTCTAATGCCAGTTTACAGTCTGTACTATTGCTCTACTGCAGTCTCTTCTACTGCATGTCTATAGTCTGTTTTACTGCACATCTACAGTTTGTTCTAAAGCATGTTTAGAGTGTTTTCTAATACAAATATACAGTCTGTACTACTGAACCTCTAGAGTCTATTCTTCTGCACATTGTCAGTCTCTTCTACTGGACGTTTACAGTCTGTTGTAATGCTCGCCTACAATCTGTTCTAAAGCAAATCTAAAGTCTGTACGACTGCTGCTCTGAAGTCTGTACAACTGCACGTCTACAGTCTGTTCAACTGCACCTCTACAGTCACTTCTATTGTACGTCTACAGTCTATTCTAATGCACATCTACAGTCTGTTCTAATGCAAGTCTATAATCTGTACTACTGTTTGTCTACAGTCTGTACTACTGCACCTCTACAGTCTCTTCTAAAGCATGTCTACAATCTATTCTAATACTCATATACAGTCTGTTCTAATACTTGTTTACAGTCTGTACTAATGCTTCTGAAGCATTGTCAGTCTTTTCTAATAATTGTCGACATTCTGTACTACTTCACCTCTACAGTCTCTTCTACTGCACAATTACAGTCTGTTCTAATGCTCGTCTATAGTCTGAAATACTGCACCTCTACAATCTGTTCTAAAGCATGTCTAGACTGTTTTCTAATACTCATATAGAGTCTGTGCAAATGTTCGTCTACAGTCTGTACTACTGCATCTCTACAGTCTTTTCTTCTGCATATTGTCAGTCTGTTCTACTGGGACGTTTATAGTCTGTTCTAATGCTCGTCTACAGTCAGTTCTAAAGCCAGTTTACAGTCTGTACTACTGCTCTACTGCAGTCTCTTCCACTGCACGTCTACAGTCTGTTTTACTGCACATCTACAGTCTGTTCTAATGTACATCTACTGTCTGTTCTAATGCAAGTCTAGAGTCTGTTTTACTGCACATCTACAGTCTGTTCTAAAGCATGTCTAGAGTGTTTTCAAATACTCATATACAGTCTGCTCTATTGCTCATCTACAGTATGTACTACTGCACCTCTAGAGTCTATTCTTTTGCACATTGTTAGGTTAGGGTTAGTTGTCCAGTAGAACAGACTGTAGCCAACAGTAGTTTAGAATGTAGACTTGAAATAGAACAGACTGTAGATGTGCAGTAGAACAGACTGTAGAGCAGCAGTAGTACAGACTGTAGAATGGCTTTAGAACTGACTATACACAATCATAGAGGACCATTAAAACAGACTGTAGATGTGCAGTAGAAGAGACTGTAGAGGTGCAGTTGTACAGAATCTTGACAATTATTAGAACAGACTGTAGACGTCTAGTAGAAGAGACTGTAGACGTTTATTAAAAATGACTATAGTCATGCAGTAGAACAGACTGTAGACCTCTAGTTAAACAGACTGTAGCTGTGCATTAGAACAGACTGTAGACATGCAGTAGAACATACTGTAGAGGAGCAGTAGAACAAACAGTAGAGCTGGAGTAGTAAACTGTTACTGGGCATTAAAACAGACTATATTCAAGCAATAGAAAGGAACAATAGATGTCTGGTCGTACAGATTGCATTAGAACAGACTGTGGATGAGCATTTGAACAGACTATAGACGTGTATTAGAACAGATTGTAGATGCGCAGTAGTAAAAGACTGTAAGGTGCAGTAGTACAGAATGTCGATAATTATTAGAAAAGACTGTAGACGTGCAGTAGAACGGACTGTAGAAAAATTATTAGAACAGACTGTAGACTTGCAGTAGAACAGACTCACAGTGCTTCAGAAGAATAGACTTTAGAGGTGCATTAGTACAGACTGTAGATGATTATTAGAATAGACTGTATATGAGTATTAGAAAACACTCTAGACATGCTTTAGAACAGACTGTAGAGGTGCAGTAGTACAGACTGTAGACCTGCAGTAGAATAGACTGTAGATGTGCATTAGAACAGACTTTAGAAGTGCAGTAGTAGAAACTGTAGATATGCAGTAGAACAGACTGTAGATGTGCAGTAAAACAGACTGTAGACATGCAGTAGAACAGACTGTATAGCAGTAGTACAGACAGTAAAATGGCATTAGAACAGACTGTAGAGGAACAGTAGAACAAACTGTAGAGGTCGAGTAGTAAATACTGTTATTGGGCAATAGAACAGACGATATTCGAGCAATAGAACAGACTATAGATGTGTGGTCGTCGGACTGCATTAGAACAGATTGTGGCGAACATTTGAACAGACTAATGACGTGCATTAGAACAGACTTTAGATGTGCAGTAGAAGAGACTGTAGACAATTATTAGAACAGACTGTAGCCATGCAGTAGAACAGACTGTAGAGGTAGAACAGTAAAGACTTTTATTGGGGATTAGAACAGACTGTAGACAAGCAATAGAACAGATTGTAGATGTGCAGTAGTACAGACTAAAGACCTGCATTAGAACAGACTGTGGATGAGCATTAGAACAGATTATAGAAGTGCATTAGAACAGACTGTAGATGTCCATTAGAACAGACTGTAGATGTGTAGTAGAATAGACCGTAAGGCTTCAGTAGTTGAGACTTTACACGAGCATTAGAACAGACTGTACATGAGTATTAGAAAAGACCGTAGACATGATTTAGAACAGACTGTAGAGGTGCAGTAGTACAGACTGTAGACTTGCAGTTTAACAGACTGTAGCTGTGCATTAGAACAGACTGTAGATGTGCAGTAGAACTGAATGTAGACTTGCAGTAAAACAGACTGCAGAGCAGAAGTAGTACAGACTCTAGACTGGCATTAGAACAGACTGTAGAGGAGCAGTAGTACAGACTGTAGACTTGCATTATAACAGATTGTAGATGTGCATTAGAACAAGCTATAGACGTACAATAGAAGTGACTTTAGCGTGCATTTGTACAGACTTCAGTGCAACAGTAGTACACACTCTAGATTGGATTTAGAACAGACTGTAGACGATCATTAGAACAGACTGTAAACGCCCAGAAGAAGAGACTGACAATGTGCAGAAGAATAGAATAGAGAGGTGCAGTAGTACAGACTGTAGATGAGCATTAGATCAGACTGTATATGAGTATTACAAAACACTCTAGACATGCTTTAGAACAGTCTGTAGAGGTGCAGTAGTTCAGACTGTAGACGAGCATTAGAACAGACTCTATATGAGTATTAGAAAACACTCTAGACATGTTTTAGAACAGACTTTAGAGGTTCAGTAATACAGACTGTAGACGAGCATTAGAAAAGACTGTAGAAGTGCAGTTGTACAGACTGTAGATGTGCAGAAGAAGAGACTGTAGACGTATATTAAAACAGACTGTAGACCTGCACTAGAACAGACTGTAGATGTGCATTAGAACAAACTGTAGATGTGCATTAGAACAGACTGTAGATGTTCATTAGAACAGACTGTAGACCTGCACTTAAAGAGACCGTAGATGAGCAGTAGTACAGACTATAGACTTGCATTAGAACAGATTGTATATTAGTATTAGAAAAATGTAGACATTCTTTAGAACAGACTGTGGAGGTGCAGTAGTTCAGACTGTAAATGAGCATTAGAACAGACTATTTATGAGTTTTAGAAAATACTCTAGACATGCTTTAGAAGAGACTGTAGAGGTGCAGAAATACAGACTGTAGAAAAGCATTAGAACAGACTGTAGAAGTGCAGTAGTACAAACTGTAGATGTGCAGTAGAACAGACTGTAGACATTTTTAGAACAGACTGTAGACGTGCAGTAGAACAGACTGTAGATGGGCAGTAGTACAGACTGTAGACTTTCATTAGAACAGACAGTAGATGTACATTAGAACAGATTGTAGATGTGCAGTAAAACAGAATTTAGTGGAAGAGACTGTAATAGAGCAGTAGTACAGACTTTAATCTGACATTTGAACAGACTGTAGAGGTGCAGTTGAACAGACTGTAGACGAGCATTAGAACATACTCTATATGAGTATTAGAAAACACTCTAGACATGCTTTAGAACAGATTGTAGAGGTGCAGTAGTTCAGACTGTAGACGAGCATTAGAACAGACTGTAGATGTGCAGTGGAACAGACTTTAGATGTTTATTAGAACAGACTGTAGACTTGCAGTAGAACAGACTGTAGATAAGCAGTAGTACAGACTATAGACTTGCATTAGAACAGACTGTAGATGTGCATTAGAACAGACTGTATATGAGTATTATAAAAACACTGTAGACATGCTTTAGAACAGACTGTAGAGGTGCAGTAGTTCAGACTGTAGACGAGCATTAGAACAGACTGTATATGAGTATTAGAAAAACTCTAGACATGCTTTAGAAGAGACTATAGAGGTGGAGTAATACAGACTGTAGACGAGCATTAGAACAGACTGTAGAAGTGCAGTAGTACAGGACGGTAGATGTGCAAAAGAAACACACTGTAGACGAGCAGTAGGACAGACTATAGACTTGCATTAGAACAGACAGTAGTTGTACATTAGAACAGACTGTAGATGTGCAGTAAAATAGGCGTTAGGCGTGCAGTGGAAGAGACTGTAGTAGAGCAGTAGTACAGATTGTAAACTGGCATTAAAACAGACTGTACAGGTGCGATTGAACAGACTGTTGACATGCAGTTGAAAAGACTTCAGAGCAGCAGTAGTACATACTCTAGATTGGATTTAAAACTGACTGTAGACAAGCATTAGAACAGACTGTAAACGTCCAGTAGAACAGACTGACAATATGCAAAAGAATAGACTGTAGAGATTCAGTAGTATAGACTGTAGAAGAGAATAAGAACAGACTGTATATGAGTATTAAAAAACACTGTAGACATGCTTTAGAACAGACTGTAGAGGTGCAGTAGTTCAGACTAAAGACGAGCTTTAGAACAGACTCTATATGAATATTAGAAAACACTCTAGACATGCTTTAGAACAGATTATAGAGGTGCAGTAATACAGACTGTAGATGAGCATTATTAAAGACTGTAGAAGTGCAGTAGTACAGACTGTAGATGTTCAGTAGAACAGATTGTAGTCGTTTATTAGAACACACTGTAGATCTAGACTAGAACAGACCGTAGATGAGCAGTAGTACAGACTATAGACTTGCATTAGAACAGACAGTAGATGTGCATTAGAATAGACTTTAGATGTGCAGTAGTAGAGACTGTAGACGTTTATTAGAACAGACTGTAGACCTGCACTTAAAGAGACCGTAGATGAGCAGTAGTACAGACTATAGACTTGCATTACAAACAGATTGTATATGAGTATTAGACAAAAATGTAGACATTCTTTAGAACAGACTGTAGAGGCGCAGTAGTTCAGACTGTAAATGAGCATTAGAACAGACTATTTATGAGTATTAGAAAATACTCTAGACATGCTTTAGAAGAGACTGTAGAGGTTGCAGAAATACAGACTGTAGACAAGCATTAGAACAGACTGTAGATGTGCAGTAGTATTGACTGTAGACGTTTATTAGAACAGACTGTAGACCTGCACTTAAAGAGACCGTAGATAAGCAGTAGTACAGACTATAGACTTGCATTACAAACAGAATGTATATGAGTATTAGACAAAAATGTAGACATTCTTTAGAACAGACTGTAGAGGTGCAGTAGTTCAGACTGTAAATGAGCATTAGAACAGACTATTTATGAGTATTAGAAAATACTCTAGACATGCTTTAGAAGAGACTGTAGAGGTTGCAGAAATACAGACTGTAGACAAGCATTAGAACAGACTGTAGAAGTGCAGTAGTACAAACTGTAGATGTGCAGTAGAACAGACTGTAGACATTTTTTAGAACAGATTGTAGATGTGCAGTAAAACAGACTTTAGTGGAAGAGACTGTAATAGAGCAGTAGTACAGACTTTAATCTGGCATTAGAACATACTGTAGAGGTGCAGTTGAACAGACTGTAGACAAGCATTAGAACAGACTCTATATGAGTATTAGAAAACACTCTAGACATGCTTTAGAACAGATTGTAGAGGTGCAGTAGTTCAGACTGTAGACGAGCATTAGAACAGACTGTATATGAGTATTAGAAAACACTCTAGACATGCTTTGGAACAGAATGTAGAGGTGCAATAATACAGACTGTAGATGAGCATTAGAAAAGACTGTAGAAGTGCAGTAGTACAGACTGTAGATGTGCAGTAGAACAGATTGTAGACGTTTATTAGAACAGACTGTAGACCTGCACTAGAACAGACCGTATATGAGCAGTAGTACAGACTATAGACATGGATTAGAACAGACTGTAGATGTGCATTAGAACAGACTTCATAAGTGCAGTAGTAGAGACTGTAGATGTGTAGTAGAACAGACTGTAGACGTTTATCAGAACAGACTGTAGACGTTTATCAGAACAGACTGTAGACGTGCAGTAAAACAGACTGTAGATGAACAGTAGTACAGACTATAGACTTGCATTAGAACAGACTGTATATGAGTATTATAAAAAACACTGTAGACATGCTTTAGAACAGACTGTAGAGGTGCAGTACTTCAGACTGTAGACGAGCATTAGAACAGACTGTATATGAGTATTAGAAAAAACTCTAGACATGCTTTAGAAGAGACTATAGAGGTGGAGTAATACAGACTGTAGACGAGCATTAGAACAGACTGTAGAAGTGCAGTAGTAAAGACGCTAGATGTGCAATAGAACAGACTCTAGGCGAGCAGTAGGACAGACTATAGACTTGCATTAGAACAGACAGTAGATGTACATTAGAACAGATTGTAGATGTGCAGTAAAACAGACTGTAGACATGCAGTGGAAGAGACTGTAGTAGAGCAGTAGTACAGATTGTAAACTGGCATTAAAACAGACTGTACAGGTGCGATTGAAAAGACTGTTGACATGCAGTTGAACAGACTTTAGAGCAGCAGTAGTACATACTCTAGATTGGATTTAAAACTGACTGTAGACAAGCATTAGAACAGACTGTAAACGTCCAGTAGAACAGACTGACAATATGCAAAAGAATAGACTGTAGAGATTCAGTAGTACAGACTGTAGACGAGCTTTAGAACAGACTCTATATGAATATTAGAAAACACTCTAGACATGCTTTAGAACAGATTGTAGAGGTGCAGTAATACAGACTGTAGATGAGCATTAGAAAAGACTGTAGAAGTGCAGTAGTACAGACTGTAGATGTGCAGTAGAACAGATTGTAGACGTTTATTAGAACACACTGTAGATCTAGACTAGAACAGACCGTAGATGAGCAGTAGTACAGACTATAGACTTGCATTAGAACAGACAGTAGATGTGCATTAGAATAGACTGTGGACGAGCATTAGAACAGACTAAAGATGTGCATTAGAACAGACTGTAGATGTGCATTAGAACAGACTGTAGATGTGCAGTAGAACAGACTGACGATGTGCAGAAGAATAGATCGTAGAGGTGCAGTAGTTGAGACTTTACACGAGCATTAGAAAAGACTGTAGAGATGCTTTAGAACAGACTGTAGACGTGCAGTAGAACAGACTCTAGACAATTATTAGAACAGACTGAGACGCCCAGTAGAACAGACTGTAGAAGTGCATTAGAAAAGACTGTGCATTAGAACAGACTATAGTCGTGCTGTAGAACAGAATGTAGAAGTGCAGTTGAAAAGACTTCAGAGCAGCATTAGTACAGACTCTAGATTGGCTTTAGAACAGACTGTAGATGAGGTTTAGAACAGACTGTAAAGGTCCAGTAGAACAGACTGACAATTAGAAAAGATTGTAAATGTGCACTAAAACAGACTGTAGACGTGCATTAGAATAGACTGCAGTAGAGTAGTAAACTGGCATTAGAACAGACTGTAGACATGCAGTAGATCAGTCTGTAGATGTGCAGTAGAAGAGACTGTAGAGTTGCAGTAGTACAGAATGTTGATAATTATTAGAACAGACAGTAGACGTGCAGTAGATCAGACTGTAGATGTGCATTAGAACAGACTGTAGATGTGCATTAAAAGAGACTTAAGACCTTAGTCTTACTGTAGAACAGACTGTAGACGAGCAGTAGAACAGATTGTAGACTTGCAGTAGAACAGACTGTAGACCTGCAGTAGAAGAGACTGTAGAGGTGCAGTAGTACAGACTGCTCTTGATTGTGACTCTGTTAATTCTGTTTTATTTGCTCATCTATTTGAAGAAAACTAAGTATGACTAAGTATGTTCCTATGTCTGTGTAATCCACATGTAATTTTCTTTTGAAATAGTAATTGTGAAATATAGTCACCAAAGCAATCACAGCTAATCAACTTTTGAACCTGATAATTTTAATTTTTGTTATTTTAGACACGTTAAGGCTAAAATTGTGTACTTACATGTGGTGTTTTTAAATTTTTCACTAATGCTTTCTTTGAGGTAAAGTCTTTTGATTTGAAGGTTTTTAAGTTTTACAAACTGATTTGTTTTGTGAATATTTTTCATCTAATGCTTATGTTTAACCCTAGTGAGTTACGCGCCTGTGAGGGAGGGGCTGTGGTGTTCTTTTCCCAGCGTTAGGTCAGCTACTGATAGTATGAAATGTTTCTACTTGATTTAGTCAGCCCTCGGCTGGGTTTTTCGGCACCACAACTGTAGTACAACTCACAAAGCTTAGGTTAATTTGATTTATGTTTTGTATCCTAATTGAGTTTTGATTGATTTTGGTTGATCAATTGTGTTTGATCAAAAGGAGGGAATTGTAATGGGAAAATCATATTTTCCTCTTTCACATGCTCTGTGCTGTCCTTGACCGCAGCATAATGATGTGCGCACCATCTGTACTGTTTTCAAACTGATAAAATTGTCTTTCATGTTAGATGGCTCACTCCTGAGAGCCAGTGTTTCATTTTCTTATCTGCTGTGATTTCAGTATAAATTCTAAGCCCGCCTAGTTAACATTGGGACTGTTCATGCAACTCTGTACACAGACAGAGTTGTATTTTCCATTTCTCCTTTTGCAAAAGATGTCTCTGAATTCTTTTTCTTTTCCTTAAATAAATCACCAAAAGACATCTGTTGTTTTCTCTCAAACTTATTCCACAATAATATATTTATTTTTTCAACCACACACTTTACAACTTGGCAATTGCATGATAATAGTGGGGTATTTACCAACATATCCGTGCTGTATCAATTACTATTATTATTATTATTATTACATCAATTTTATATAACGCTTTTCTGGGGAGGCAAAGACGCTTTACATATCAATTATGGCATACAACAAATGACAGTTTTAGTGAAAGTAAATCAAAAGAAAAATATGGGGAGTCAGAGGCACTAGGACCCAGTGTGGCCTTTGAGTTGAGGCAGCAGATTGTGTACTGAGGCCTAAACACGACACATTCCTGGCTGGGCTGAAGCCACACTTCACTCAGTCTGTTTGAGAGATGTCTGTACTTTCTTTTCAGCACAGGTTAAATAAAAACTTAATTAATATAATGATGGGAAAAACAAAAGAGACTGTAACTGAGAATTAATTAATGTTTAATCTATGTAGGCCACTAATTATGGAAATATGTGTCAATATTTTGTATTTTCTGGCCTCAGTTCCTTTATACATAAAAGTTTTTGCTTGACCAGGTGTGAAAATCTTTTGTGAGGAATGCAGTTTTCTCCCATTTCTCCGTTCCTCGCTGCAGGATCTGAATCAGTGACCAGTTGAACACAGAGACTGCAGTGTTTGTTGTCCAAGAGCATGCCAGAAGTGGGGCCAAGTGTGTTTACAGTGAAATGTGAGCACTCAGTGGGATGTAATACGGCTCTGGTTATATGATGACTATTACAAATGTGTAATGAGGAAGATACTAGACATTCAATGTTAATGTCATTTAATAAAAAATATATACACCACTTAACACTAGACCTATTGAGGTGGGATTTAGGCACTTATTTCTATAAACTGTGGTTTGATTGACCTCAGAAACATTGTAAATACATTTATTTGTGACCACATGTTACACTGTGTTTTTACTGTTCAGGCTAGTTGTAGCTAGTTGTAGCATTGGATAACTATTTTAAATTAAGTTAGATAGGTTAAAAAGGAGATTGGCTTAAACCAAATAACTCATTTAACTCAATAGATAAGAATGAGAATCCAGTCTGACAGGCACTAGGACCCAGTACCTGGTC